>PVJO010008230.1:0-76564 GCA_004026905.1 Hystrix cristata | reverse complement strand
TCTTTCCTCCGTCCTCATCTCCACTACCAGCCCAAGATGAAGGTCCACCGCTAGCATAGAACCCCCACATGCACCAGTGTGGCAGCCTCCTCCTATTTTCCTATCATCTGTCAGTCACTGCCAGATCAGTTTCTTAAAATGTGCCTCTCCAACTCAGCAGAGCCACCTTTGTGACTCCTTCCACCTCACCCTGTCACCCCCAGTCTTCTCTCCTTAAGCCAGATTTGTTCACCAGACATGTCCAATATTTGCCCATCTTATTCATGCTGCCTCTTCCGCATAGACTTCCTTCAGTCTCCATGTCATTCCTTCACGATGTTTTCCTGAAGTGGCCACCATGAGATGGAGTTCTCTTTTCTGTGGCCCATCAGTCCCATGCTGCAGTGCTGGCCTTTGACAAATGACGCTGTCTACTAGTGATTTCACTGTGTGTCCCTATCTGTCCTCAGTGGTCTGCTTGCTGAGAATGGGGACAAGGTATCACTCAGTTGGGTGCCAGACACAGGCTGCAAAACACCTGACTCTTTGAGCTGCAGCCCCTCTCTCCTTTCTCCTGCACTCAGAGATCAAGTTCGTCCTGAGGAACACTTTTGCTTTTATAGTGTTTCATTGTAAAACATCTGTTAGTAGGGCCTGAGGGAGATACGAGGTCAAACTCACCTGTGCAAATCACCCATGTGGCACTTCTCCACGAGCTTGTGTCCTTTAGCTCTTCCAGCAAACCAACCTGTTTTTGTTACAATAGACGTCACTTAATCTTTAAGTCAGACTTTGGTGTCTGGGACCTGATGATGAGGAACGTTGGTAAGAATTAGAATAATGATAGATCATAAATAAAACTATGCATCATTTCTGCTAACCTGACATGGGAATGTTTTCTAAAAATATGTGGGAATGGTCTTTTCCTTATACTTCTCTATAATCTTTCATGGTTATCTTCAGATCATTAATTCTTGAGTTCGCAAGTGATAAGCCTCTCCCATGAAGCCAAATATCAATCCCCTTGCCTCATATTGTGAAACAGACATAGTCTGTTTTTCATTGCTTTCTTAAAGTCTTTCCTGTTTCAACTCTCAGTTTACCTTTTTGATAGACAAGACTTGGAGACTGTAAACTCTTTTTGCTTAGAGCAATAATGTATTTTCATTAACAGATTCTAAATATTGACTTCGAATGTGTTGTCTTGACCATGCTCTGAGTGCCTATAAGTTCAGGGTTCCCCATGCATCTAGTCATTACTTCTAGAAAGGGATGGAGGACAGGGTTGGCACCAGGGTTGCCACCGGGGTGGCCTTTGGCAGGAGCTGCCTCCTAATTGCAATTGTTACACACAAGCACCAATTTCACTGGTTTGTTCCCTCTAGAGGCTTATTTTAAATCCTGGTGGTTTCACACTGGTGGTATCTAGTTAGGAGGTAAAGCTCTGCAGCCAAACAATGCAGTGCTGTTTCTGTTCAGAGCTGCCACTCATCTGACCCCGTTAGTGACTCTGTTAGGCCCCTTCAAAGTAAAAACCACAGAGCCATTTCCAGAGCCAGACTGTGCCTCAGTCAGGTCCAGTGAGAAGGCAGCAGCAGCCACACCACGGGATTGAGCAGAGAGACTTGAAGGTACTGCTGACCAGGCAGAAGGCTACTGACCAGGTAACCCATGAGTGAACGAGAGAACTCAAAGTGTCAAGGAGGAAGCAAGAGTGGGACTTGACCACCATATGCAGCTGGAGAGAACAGAAAGAAGAGGTTGGAGCTCCCCATGGAGCTGGAGCTCAGGCTTCTGCCGAGGAGTGGGGTCTGGGATCCCCACATCTGAGAAGGAGACGCCTATTGGTGCATGGCCTTGAGAGTGTTGGAAAACCCAGACTGGATTCCACAGCTGTCCCAGCAGTGAGCCCCTGCAGCTGGCACTGCTGCGGTGCAGAGGCCTTGCTGGGACAGGAGCAGGAGATACAGGGGCCGGAGCGGGTTCCTTCACAGTCTCTATAGCACCCGCTGTTGATGGAGCCAAGTGGCAGCGCAAAGTGTGGTTTGCACGGTGCAGCCCAGACCCAGCACACAAATCAGATGAGAAGGGTAAGTTCGAGGCTGAGGGACAGTAGCCTTAGAATGCCATACTTTGCTAAGTGCCTGCCCACTGTGGAAGTATTCATGGTCTAGTAACCTTCCAGACCCTCATAGGAGTTTTGAGCAAAATAGTTCTGGTAAAATAACACCACAGTGTTTGCAGAAACAAAGAAAGTTCCAGTGCTTTAGCAGTAAGTTGTCTAAATATTAATTCTGCACCTGTCACATTAGTTTTAAGGGAAATTAGAGGAAGAGAGGTAGCAAGTTCTGTAAGACTGGGGACACTTGCTTATGGCATCTCTGCCTGCTCTTTGTAGGGCAAATAGGCAGTGAGATATTTTCTGAAAAAAATGAACAGAAATATAGCTAAGTAGACATTTGCAGAATTGGTATCTGTAAAACCCATTAAGTGTTTGGGGGAAAAGTTATTTTGCTCTTTCACTCACGTTCATTTTAATTTTAAAATTTGGCCACATGTTCGTTGAACCCAAATTCAACTGAGGTTGAAAGGAGAACAGTTCAGTGAAGACTAGAACAACACAACAGGGGCTGTCATGTGCCATACCTCATGGCAATCACACCCAGGGACTCCTGCAGCAGGGGCTGGGAGGTGGTCCCAATATTTATAAGGGCTGCTGCCTGAGTCTGCTTAGCTGAGGCCCCTGGAGAGCAGGAGCGTCATTAGCACCCACTAAAGACCAATTTCCTCCTCTCTTTTGTGTGACAGGTTTTCTGTGTGACTCTAGCTCTTCTCCTTAAGTGAAAATATTTGTCTTTCAGGGCTTCCCCCCCTCTGGCTGAGTGGCAAAGGCCATGTTTGTTTGTCTTAACTCTGAAACTCTTATTGACATAGATGAAGTGTTACTTTTATTAGCTGATCATTACACAGCTTGTATTTGCTGGGTTCCTTTGCATATAATTATGATGTGAAATCTCCTTGTAAGAGTATCTGTCAATAGTGTAATTGACTTTCCCATGTTGACTTTTTACTCAATAACCTCTAAGACTGGCCTATCCTTAGACATTGGAAACCTGCTTATTTTGAAATTTGCCTGAGTGTAAAGTGCTCAAGATACATCATCCTCAAAAGAACTGCCTGCATATTCTGCTGCTTTCCCAGTGAAATCTGCTACAGAGATTCCCTGGAATGGAGCACTTACCACCATGGAAATATAATTTCTGGCATTTCTGGGAAAGAGGAGGCAGATTTCTTCCATTGTTAGCATTGTGGGCCACCTCCCACCTAGGGACCTTAGAAACTCGCCTGGATCATCTTGCTTTTAACCTTGAAGGACTCTTTTTGAGCCCTGTATGGCCACTTCAGTAACAGAAGAATTAAATGTCCCAGGTTTGCCAGAGGGTTGAAAGAGAACAGATGGGGGCAGGTCCTCCATATGGAAGCAGAGCCCAGAAATCATGCACATAACTCAGGAGCCGAGTTTCCTGGGTCCTTATTCTGTAGCTATGTGACCTTGGGCAGGTACACCTGGCGTCTCACAGGGGAACATGTACCTGTCTCATGAGTTAGCACATGGTTATGTGTCTGGCATGTAGTATTATGCAGACATTTGATAACATGGAAAGCCTCATGGATGCACCCAGTCTGCCCTCCATAGACCTTCTTGGGTCCCCTTCCTAAGCACCCGTAGGTAAGTCCCAACCTTCAAGAGAAGACTTACCTTGAACTTCTGCCACTTCACCCTAGTGTGGATTTGTGGCAAGGTGATTGCGTTTGAGAAATGATATCTGGCCTAAAAGTCCAGACCATAGCATGATTTAAAATTGTAAGGAAGTTCCATCAAATCCCATTTAAAGCTACTTAATTTTATTTGGATCTCTGAGGCTCTAAAGGAAAACTGCAGTTCCCATTGAATGCGGTCCTGTTGCAGAATAATAATAACATTTAGAAAAAAACATTTTGTTAGCATATGTTTGTGATACATAATATATTCTTCCTGGGTATTCATACACACACACACACACACACACACACACACATATTATGTCTTCATACTATTCACATCCCCTTCCCCGCCTCTCCATCCTGTCTGCCTCCATCCCCAGATCAAAAACATAACATCTTAAGGTCATGCCAAAATGGAATCATCATGTAAATATCACATAGTTTCTCTTATATGAGAAACCCAAAATATAAATAAAGAGCAAAATTAAAGATAATAGGAAATAGGGAGATAAATCCTTTGCAAAAGGGAAAGGGATCAAGAGATGGAGGGAGGGGAGGGAAAGAGGATGAAAAAAGAATTAAGATGCGTTACATACATCTACCAACTCCCCACGAGGAATGTAATCATTATGTACTACAAGTATGTGCTAATAAAACTAAAAATGTTTTTAAAATGGAATCATCAGAAAAACCCATCTTTCAGCCTAAGATCCGTTTCTCATTTCCTGTCTTTGTCTTCCCCTTGAGAAAATTTTGATACCAGGAGTGTAGGAATTTGGTGACCATCAGTATTAAGACAGAGTCGTGGTCTGATTAGGGTACTTGAAGGAAAATTTGACAAGGATCTCATTATGTACTGTGTTGTATTTTGTTTTGTTTTTAAAAACTATCTACTACCGTTGGCCTTCTCTTCTGAAATCATGGCCTTTCTAGGCAATTACAAAACTCTGTATTATTTTATGGTTTGTGGTAGGAGGAGAGGAGAGAATACCAAAGGTCTAGATTTAAGGAGAAGGGGGAAAGCACAGGGGTCAGACAGCATGAACCGAGATCCTTCCTGGGCCCCCTGCCCCAGCCGAAGTTTTTGCCTTTGACTTTTCTGACCCAAAAATCTCAAAGATAACCAGCAAACCCAGTGAAATTTGATCAGTGTTCTGGAGTTGCTCCTTAGATTTCAAATTCATGGGATTGGTTAATGCCTTAAAAGTCCAAATGGCTCTTTTTCCTGTTGTATCAAACTCTGGACTCTTGGTGATTCTGGGCTGTGCCGAGCGTGAAGCACTTTGTGGAGAAGAGTTTTAGCATTGTTCCTGTTTGTGTTCTGTGATCTCATGCAGAAAGGGAATCATATTTATCTCGTTGGTTTAGGGGAATAATTTTTACCTCATGGGAGAAAATACTGCTCCCCCAGATGTTGGCATTGGGGTTCTTAAACCTAGATGCTTCCCAGGAAGGCCCTACCTGACCCTGGACCTCCTTCACCTCTGCTGCCATGCATCTGTGATACTGCAGATTTCCAGGGTAAGACAGCATCTCAAACCTCATCTTTATTGTACAAATGAGGCCTAGGTAGAATTAGACCAGATTTTGTGGAGAATGTAGGGAGGAAGTGCAAATGCACGAGCTAACCTGATCTGAGTGATGTTCATCTCTTAGGTAGAGTTTGATGCCTGGTGAGAAGTCATTTAATTTGCAATGTTTGTTAAATGATTCTCTGTATGCTTTTCCGTAGTATCTTCTATCATTCATTGTACTGTTGATCTTCCCCTCCATTTTGGAGGCTATTCTCTTCAACTTATTCTGTGCAATATTTGATTCATACACAAGAAAATATGAAACATGAGTTACTAAGTATATGATTATAAGACACTTAGGAAGCCATCACTCAACTTAAAAAGAAAAAATATGACTGATAATTCTGTTTTCCCTGAAAGATACCCACAATCCTAAATTTGTATTTACTGTTCTCATGCTTTCAAAAGTATTTTTGGTATACATAAACAATATATTTTGTTTAGTTTTGCTTGGTTTTGAGTTTTCGCATAACTTTACTGATAAAGAATGTCTTCTTTCTACACCCAGTAAATTTATTTTGTTCCCTGTAGCTGTAATTAAATCATTTATACCACTGCGTAATACTCCATTATGTGACTGTACAACAATTTTTAAAAGACACTTAGATCATTTAGAGTTCTTTGCTATTACAGGCATTGCTGTTATGGAAATTCTTGTGCATGTATCCAGATTCATTTAAGATACCTAGGAGTGAAATTGTTTGTTTATAAAGTGTGTATATGCTCAAGTTTACAAGGTAATGTCAAATTATTTTCTAAAATGCTTCTACCCATTTATACTCTCACCAGCAAAGTACAATAGTCCCTACCACCCTAAATCTTCCTACTCATTTAGAATGGTTGTCCTTTGTAATTTCAGTCTAGTGAGCATAGAGTGGCATTCATTATGCATTGTGCTTTAATTTACATTTCCCTTAATACTAAAGATGTTGTACAGTTTTTCAGTGTATGTTTGAGTGTGCTTTTTATGGATTGCCTGGTCAATATTTTCCCCATTTTTTGTATTGGGTTGTTTTGTTTTGTTTCTCTTTCTTTCTTTCTTTTTTCTTTTCAAGAGTTCTTTATATATTCTGAATATCACTCTTTTGTTGGTATGTGTTGCAAATATTTTGTTTATGGTCTTTTCACTCGAGATATCTTTTGATGAATAGAAGCTGTTAATTTTTGTACTTAACTCACATTTTATCAACCATTTTCTTTATGAAATCTAGTATCTTGCTTTAAAAAATCTTTTTTTACTCTGTGGTCATATTCTGTAGTCTCTTAACAGTTTTTTCCATTCACATTCAAATCCTTAATTATTATTATTGCTGTTTGCATCATAGGAAATAAACCTTTTATCATGAGGTTAATGTATTATTACTCTCACAGATTTATTTAAGTCTGCAATCCATCTGGGTTTATGGTATGAATCAGAGATGCATTTAAATATTTCCCAAATGGGTGATCAGTTATCCCAGCATCCTTCCTTTCCCCACTGTTATAAAGTGCCAGGTGTGATATATATCAAGTTTCTTTATATTTGACGACTTATTTGGAGGACTCTTGGTCCTGTTTCACGTTTGTCTAGTTCTGTGGCAATAACACATTGTCTGAGTTGCTCTGTCTTTATGGTAAGTCTTAAGCCTAGTCACACAGGTTCTCCTAGCTTGTCATTTTTTTAAGTGTCTGGATGTTCTTGGCTCTTTGTACTTACATATAAATTTGAGATTCAGCTTGATGAATTAAAAAAAAAAAAGATGGACTAGAGAAGGTAATAAAGAAAAATTTAAATTTCTCCTGTCACGATTTTTGACTAGCATTGTATTGATTCTGTAGATCATATTGGTGGGAATTAATACCCTCTTATTAAATATTTTAATCCATGAACATGTATACTTCTCCATTAATTTAGTGTCACTCATTGCAGCTTTATGGTTGTTTTCTCTGAAGATCTTAGTTGCCTTGAGTCAGGTTCGTTCTGCATAGTCTAGGTTTGTTATTTTCTCCTGCTGTTACAGATTTTACTAATGCAGATGATAATTTCTGTTTGCTGCCCATAACAGGGAAATGCAACTGATTTCTCAATATTGACTTTTCCCAGCAACCTTGCTAAATAAACTCCTTTAGTAATTCTAAGTTTACCTGTGTACAAAAGCATATCTTCTGCAAATAACTGTGGGTTAGTTTTTCCTAATTCTTTTTTTTTCTTTTTCTTGTCATATTCCACAGTCTAAGACCTCTGAATAGAATTAATAATGATAGATATTTTTCTGTTATTTATTTTAAAGGGAGCCATGTTATTGACTCATAATTGACAGGATATTTGTTACTTTCTTTAAGGAAATGATTTTATCATAATTTCCCTCTATTCTTAGTTTCCTGTGATATTTATCATGTATGATTGTTGAATTTCATCAAAAATGTCTGCATCATTTAAGGTACCTATAAAATTTTTCTTTCACTTTTTTAACTCATGAATTACATTATAAGTCTGCCAATTCTAAAAGTGTTACAGATCTGAATATATCTGGTTATGATACATAATATTTTTTACATATTACTAGAGCTGATGAGCTAATATTTTGTGTGTGAATTTGTTCATACCACACATTTCTCTAGTTCTGTCCTCATCTGGTTTTGATGTCAGGATATAAGCCTCATGAGATGAGTTGAAGAGTTTCCTTTCACTCTGAAATTTTCTGAAAGAGTTTATATAAAGTTGGAATTGTCTGTTGGCTAATGTTTGATGGAACATGCCTGTAAAACAGTCTGAGACTGGTGTTTTCCTCATGAAAGGATTAATTATTAGTTTAATTTATGTAATGATTATAGGATGAGTTTGGTAATTCTAGGAATTTGTACATTTCACCTTGGTTTTCAAATATATTGACATATTCCCAATATATCTTGCCATCTCTTTTTTTGCCATCTTTTTTTAAATATCTTTTGTAACTATATCCCATTTTCATTTGTTGTTTCATTCACATCTTTTTGGTTGTTGTTTGTTTAAGCTTGCTGGAGGTTTCCCCCATCATCATTTTTAGTTAGCTCTACTTTGCATTTGTTCTATTTCATTGATTTTTGCTATTTATAATTTCCTTTTTTTTTTTTCTTTCCTTCATTCTGTTTTTCTTTGTGTAGATCAGTTACCTTTACTTCTAAATCTTTTTTCTTTTTCTATGAAAGTTTAAGGCTATAATTTTCTTCAGTCTGCTGCTTGGTTGTAGCCCACAGGTTTTATTATCTTTCATTATCATTACTGTTAAGTACTAAATATTTTCAAATTTCCACTTTGATTTCTTCATTGGCCAATGGATACTTTTAGAAGTGTATTTTTTTAAATTTCAAACAAAGAGGAAGTAGTTGTTTCTTATATTTTAGTTACCTCTTCAGCATTGACAGTTAATTTCAATGCTTTGTGGTCAGAGACTTGACCACCACACTCTATATAGCTTCTTTGGCATTTGAGGTTGTGTATGCCTCGACTAAGTGGTCAAATATAAATAATATATGGTCTAGTATAAAGTAATATTTTAAAAATAATTCACCTGCTTCAAAAGAATGTGCCTTTTCCATTGGTAGCATTTTTTGCGTGGATTGTATGTCTCTCGGGTCAGATCTTGATAGTAACCTTTTATGTTCATGTATCTGTGGTGTATGTGTGTGAGAGAGAACATGAGCAATTGAATACTGAGAGTGATATATTAAATTTCCCATTACAGTGTGGATCTGGCTGTTTCTCCTTGTAACTCTTTCAATTTTAGAAGTAGATATTTTGAAGGTATTTTATTGGAAGTATGCATGTTTAAAACTGTTCTGTCTTCCTGGTGAATTAAACTTTTATGAATGTTTAATGACTCTTCGTCTATAGCAATGATTTTTGCCTTAAAATCCGTCATTTCATTTTAATATCGCTACACCAGCATGATACAATTTTTTCCATCCTTTTAACCTTTGTGCATCCTTTTTTAAAGGTTTGTTTCGTTTAAACAGCAGATGCCTTTGTAAAATCCATGTTAATGATGTATACTTTTATTTCAGACAAAGATTTTTAGCCCACGTTGATTGACAAACTTGGGTTCATTTCTGCATTTCTGTTTCCCCTACTTTTTCCAGACTCGTTTTCCTTTCTAACATTATTTTAAATTGATTGAAACTCCCCCACTCCCCTTTCCATTTCTTTCTCCTTAATGGTCTGGGCGTTATACATTCTGTTTCTCTTCTGTTGATTGTAGAACTTTTAACATGAATATTTTAAAACATTTAAAGTTAATCAATATCTTTAACCTCTTGATCAATACAGGGCCTTTGGAATACTTCAGTTTCAGTTTTCTCTACCTCCCAGACAATATGCTGCATTTGTCTAATACTTTTGTTCTAATTTGGTTTTGTTTTTTTTAAGCCACTTAGTCATTAGTATTATTGTGTCATACAGTCAATACTCAATTACGTTTCTTTGCTAATCATTTCTTACATCTCAGACCTTTCTTTTTAGATCGCTTTCCCTTTTCTCTTTGAAGTGTGTTCTTAAGACTTTCCTGTACTGAGGGCATGTAGGTGAAGACTTGAATTTCTGTCTGAGAATACAAGGACTTTTGCTCTTTTTAAAAGAAGATGGTATTCAATTCTGGGTTAGCAGGTATTTTTCTCTCTCATCTTGCTCCACCTCTGTTTCACTTGGTCTAGATTAATTAATACTTCTCCTTAGGTGATAAGTTTTCTTTCTGCTGCTTTTAAATCTTTTCTTTGTCCCCCACCTTTTAATGCCCTAGGGCCTTTTTGACAAACCTATGGCATGCATGCCACGGCAGGCACTTTGTATCTTTGAAAGCTCTAAAAGGTTCGCCATCACTGCTGTAAGGTTTGATAATGATGTATCTCACTAATTTTTCTCTTCAGCTCCGTTGAGTGTTTTTAATTTTAAGGATTATATTTTATTTCTAATGCTTCTGTTCGGTATTTCCCAACATCTGCCTGCTTAGTTTATAGTCTGTTGTTCCTTTCCAGTGTTTTTAAGTTCCCTCTCTTTCTTTAAATATACCAGTTTTGCATTGTATCTACTTGTTTCAGCATTTGCAGTCATTGCAGTTCAGATTTTATAGTTTCTTTTTTCTGTTGTCTCTTGTTTGTTGTGGCTTATTTCCTTTGTGTCTAATTTTTTTTTTTAAATGAACCTGTGTTCTGTTCAGTGTTGTCCATGGGAGTTCTCTGTGGCCTGGGATTTAAAGCATATTCTTCCAGAGAGGATTCACTTTTAAAACTTGTGGTAAAATCCTAGGGGACCAATATAGTACTTGAGGCCACTTTGACTTCCCTGGGGTGGGTGAGTCATCAATACCAGAAGCTGACAAAATCAGGCCCCCTGCCCACACCCTCACCACTTACGTATGTTTGTGCTGTTGTTCCAATGGTAGACACTTGCTCCAAGGATACCTGGCTTTCTTAGTTGCTTACTCCTCACAACACAGGTTCTTTTTAAGTTTTTCATTCAGGTATGTGAGGTTCATTTCTGTATATGAGGTTCATTTGGTACATACATGTCTATGGGGTCTCTGAGATGCCCTTTATTTTCTAGCGAACCCAGCAGCGTCCTTAAAATATGTCCCTGCATTTCACCTAGGATCCTTTTTATTGTAGTTAGATGAATACCTTTCAAACTTCCCTTCTGCCACCTGGGTGGAAGTGGAAGCCTCTGATCATCTCTTCTTGACCTCGTTTTTCTTCTTGTGGTTGGTTTGGAAGATAGGTGTTACGTTCCCACCAATCTTCTACTTCTATAATCCTACCACTTCTGTCTGCCTTCCACACTTGGCAAAAGATCTGCTTCTTCAAGTCAATGTCCTGGGAGGACAAACTGCAATGGAACAGGTAATTAACTAGTAGGAAGAAAACAGCAAAGTAGCTATGTCTAAGCATAAGCTTAGACCTTGACTTGTTAGTTACAAACATTATTTGTTCTTAGCTTTAACTGGTGTGAGTTCTCACTTTCTATGCCCAGTATTTCCCTGACTAGAGAACGAGTATCAGATTTTGCTTGCAATTTGTAGCATGCGGTTTTGTTGAACCACGTGCTTTAAACTCTTAGAGGCCAGAGTAAAATCAGGTTGCCTTTCATTTATGCTAATTTATGTTCACGGGGAATATTGTGACGTGTAAATTCAGCTAACATTGAAAAATTGCAGGCATTTCAAATGTATCATATATTAATTTTAATGAATGGTTTTTTGAGGAGGTGGATAGAAATTCACCTTCCAACATGTTCAGGATGGCTGGTTTCTTTTAAGCGTTTGGTATCCTGTAATGATGACTCCTACAGTGGGAAGCATTTGACACCAGCTCAGTGCAGCTGGCTTGCGCCATCATGAATCACATTGTGCCAAGTTATTAATAATAGAAGGAGCTTGTCACTTCCTGCTGAGTTTTCTGTGTAATTTATGGATTATGAGCCTGTGCTAAAATCTCAGGGAAAGTTAATTTCATCACATGAGAAAGAGATATGTTTATATTTTAATTTTCATTCCCCTGAAGTTCTGTCTGTATGTTTGTTTTCATCCAGAAATATTGTGAATGTTAAAGATTGGTTTCCTGTCTTCAGAGAACTAGGGGGTATTGCAAATTCCTGCTTCAACTGCCTTTGAGAACCAGTGAGGCCACTTTGGACAAGTCTTAGAGGTCTCTGAATTTCTGTTTATCTGTAAAAGACAGAGACAGGTATTGTTGCACTGTGGGTTGTGGCCTCACTGTCCCCAGCACCTTGATTTTAGGGGGTGCCAGAGAGCCTGCCCTCCACAACATGGAGTCAGGGCCATGGAATAATTTTCCTGTTTATTGTCCTTTCATTCATGGGATCTGCCTCTGGAGAAAGTTCTCATCTGAGCCTAATGGGTTTGTAGCACCTCTCTAGTACTGCTTAACTGCCCTGTTTAAGAGAGAGAGAAAGTTCTTGTGTGTAACGTCTTTCCTCTTGTGGTGGGATAGAGTTAAAATTTAATATCATTACTTTGATTCTGGTATTTTCCACACATACCCCCAAACTTTCTATTTAAGGAAATTTCAAACTTACAGGAAAAACACAAAGCACAATGCATAACATTCACTTAGATTGACTAGGAATTGACTTTGTGGAACATTTGTCTTATTGCCTCCTCTCTCGGTCATGGTTTTTCTCATTCCCCATGTTTGTTTAGAGAAAGGTCACACTCTGCTAAATTGTGATAGTCAGGCCAAGCATAGGTCCCAAGTTAAAACAAAAAGACAATGATTCAGACCCGAACTGATTTGTTAAAAAGTCAAACATAGCCCAGCACACTTGCTCACATGTAGTTGGGCTCACTGGGAAATTGTCCAATGCTAGTTTAGTCAACTAATTACTTTTGTATTCCATAGTAGTTCCCTTAAACAACAATGATCAGGTGAACCATAATACAAGACTTTACAAGACTTTCCTTTTCATTTGCTTTAACAACACTGAAGAGCGAGCTGTACAGTTTAGCACATTTACCAAGTTTCATGTTTGGTAGCATCTGCAAGTAACCTTATTGTAGCTATTTTTTATGCACCCAAGAAACAGCACATCTGCAAAAAATGGATATGGAGGGGCCAGTCCCGAAGCTCAAGGCTGTGTGCCCAGGCAAGCCCTTGAGGAATTCTCCCGTTAGGATCTCTTTGCTCATTCTGCTTCATTCCCGTAAGCATCTTGACCAGGATAGAAAGAGAAAACAGGGCTGCCCCAAGAGAACACATCTCAGCAACAGGAAGTGGTAGGGATATAACAGAGGAGGGGATGGCAAGGAAGAATTATCACACACCACTGAAAACCTCCCTCTGTGCCTGAGACTTGTCGTTTAATCCTCATAGAGCCCTGTAAGGTTGATGAAGATGCTGAGGCTCCAAAATATAAAACAGCCTGTCTGCCTCAGCTGTCACCTCCAAGGTCAGGTGCCCCATCCTCCTGAGAACTTTCTCTAGCCCCCTACTTCCCCTTTTAGTGACAGGCAACCCTCCCCTCCTGCAAGTCTTCATCCCTCTGATTTCCACATGCTCACAACCAAGCGCCAGGCATATCAGAAAGACAGCTGCCACCCAGAGGCATGGAGTGTGTGGCCTGACCAAGAGGAAGCCTTCAGCCATCGCTCCATGCCAGGCGCTGGTCCAGGCTCCTGCAGGCGTGAACTCATGTCCTCAGCCCAAGCATCCTGGGAGGTGGGTGTAGTTACTCTTCCCACTTTGCTCATAAGGGAGGTGCGTATGTTGCCCAGACACAAAAACACTGGGAAAACAGTCCAGGGCCTGGTGAGTGCTGCAGGGGGCCTCATCATAGGGAAATGGCAGGAGAAAGCCAATCTGTGTTGCTGAGACCACAACCTTGGCAGTCAGACTTGAATTCCAAGCCCAGCTCTCTACCACATAACTATGTGACTTTAACTAAATCAAGCCCAGCTCTTCTACCACGTAACTATGTGACTTTAAACTTTCCAGATCCAATTTCTGGCCTGGAAACAAGGACACTAAGGTACCCTTTATAGGGTTAAATGTGATCATCTGGGCAGGCTCAGCAAGGTGTCTGGCGGTGCTAAGTTCAAGAAATGGTAACTCACTGCTCTCCTCTGTGATCTAACCCGGACTTGCTGTGATAGACTGTAGCATCCTCTCGACAGCTTCTGTATGTGATCCAACCGCATTTGCCTCCCCGGATCCTCCCTAAGGTCATGCATTGCCATTAGGTGCTCAGTGAATATTGGTAGATTGAATGAGGGAGGGAGGGAATGTGAGTGAATAGCTGTCACCACATGGCAGGTAGCTCTTTTTGCTGAACACTGGATTTAGCCTTCTGACAAATGCCTCCTCATGCAGCGCTTTGGAAGAGAGAGTGCTTTTTCTGTGAAGTACCCAGCCAACATCGTCTGGCAGTGTCTGACTCCATGGAGCTGGCGGCTGTGCAGAACCACACACGGCTGGATTTTTAGTGTTTAATGTGAAAGATAGAGCATCCATTGCTGTCCCTTCAGAAGAGTGTTGTTTCGATGGCTCAGCCGCACAGATCGAGTGAAATACCAGGGATGCGAGATGAGCAGTAAAAGCCAAAGTGTCAAGATTTAGGACCCTGCCTTCAGACCCACCTGTTGCCCGGGTTTTTCGGTGGCTAGTGGCGCATGCACACAGGTGGGCTGCTGGGTGTCCCTGTGCGAGAG
This sequence comes from Hystrix cristata, assembly GCA_004026905.1. Lineage (NCBI taxonomy): Eukaryota > Metazoa > Chordata > Mammalia > Rodentia > Hystricidae > Hystrix > Hystrix cristata. The sequence continues at coordinate 62,073 of PVJO010008230.1, read as the reverse complement.
GTCTAATCTGTGTCCCCTCTGTCTCCCGTCCCTCCCGTGTCCTCGCCCTGCAGGAATGGCATCACCAGCTGCCGGGTGCGGACTGAGAGCGAGCCGTCGTGCGGCTCCCCCGTGGTCAGCGGAGACCCCAAGGAGGATCACAACTATAGCAGTGCCAAGTCCTCCAACACCCGGAGCACCTCGCCCGCCAGCGACTCCATCTCCTCCTCCTCCTCGTCCTCAGCGGACGACCACTATGAGTTTGCCACGAAGGGGAGCCAGGAGGGCAGCGAGGGCAGCGAGGGGAGTTTCCAGAGCCACGAGAGCCACAGTGAGACGGAAGAGGATGCCAGGAAGCCCAGCCAGAAGGAGGCCAAGGATGCTCTGGGGGACAGTGGGTACGCATCCCAGCACAAGAAGCGCCAGCACTTCGCCAAGGCCCGGAAGGTCCCCAGCGACACGCTGCCCCTTAAAAAGAGACGCACAGAAAAGCCCCCCGAGAGTGATGATGAGGAGATGAAAGAGGCAGCCGGGTCGCTCCTGCACTTAGCAGGGATTCGGTCCTGTTTGAATAACATCACCAATCGGACGGCAAAGGGGCAGAAGGAACAAAAGGAAACCACAAAAAATTGAAAACAAGTCACTGATTTGTTTTGAACTTATGGCCATTTGGTTTCAGCATGTCAGGAGATTTCTAATGATTTGTGGCAATATCAGCAATTTTTTTCTTTTTTTTTTTTTTCCTTTCGGTTTGGTTTTCTTTCTTTTCTTTTCCTTTTTTAATTTGCCCCCCTCTCCTTTGTTTTGGACCCTTAAGAATTTTATGTTTAAAGGAGATTGAAGCCATAGAACTCATATTGACACTCAGCTGTTTTACAAAAGCTTTTCATTATCTGAAGACAAAACCGAAAAAGCCAAAATTACCATTTCTTCCTGCAGCCTGTCAGAAAGATGTGGCCGAACCCACAGGGATGTCGACTCCAATTCCACAGGAACACACGGGCAGCACCTAGAAGGCACGTGTACAGAGTAATCATCGTTCACACCCAGCCTTAGGCTTAACAAGTCAGATACTCCTCCAGTTGTATTCACTGAGTCAAGGCACATGTAGCAGTTGGAGAGAAGAAAGAACCCCATGTCCCCCTAGGAGCAGACCCAAGGTTATGGCACCCAGCATCCCACTGTGCCGGGAAACCCTTGGCATTGCCATGCAGTGAGCGCAGGGGCTGGGCCATCAGCCTTCTGTGAGCCTTAGCCTTGAAACGTGGTAACATCTTACAGGTTGAACACGGAACTCCTCAGATACATCAGGTGTCAGTGACTAAGGAAGAGAAACGGGGTACATTTTTAGAGATGTTGTTAATTATTGAATTCTGTTCTATATTAAATTTAAGTGACCCAAAAGCCATAAGCCTAAAGGTTGGCCCTGCACACATGTGTGCACGTGCGCGCGCGCGCACACACACACACACACACACACAGAGTGAGACTAAGAGAAAACTGATGCAGAAAACAGGCCATGTCTTCTTAACTGCCCAGGTGAAAAGCAATCGAGCCCAAGAAATCACAGTAGCTGTTAAGGAAGGAAATAATGGTATAGATTCTTTTTCTGTCTCACAAAACTGTTTGATCCAAATGAAGAAAAAAGGAGGAAAAAAAAAGCTATGGAACCTGCCATTAGGGTTGTGGTGTATTTTTAAAAGATTCAAGGCACATTGATGGACACAAAAAAGTAAAACATGACAAAAAATAAAGTAATAACTCTTACACTGCCCTCAAAAAGGAGTTTGCAATTAATGTCAGTCAGGATTCATCTTCGCAAAAACAATGATTTTTCCACCTTCAGCCAGTGTAGCCAGCAGACATTTCTAATCCACAATGCATGGATTCCTTTGAAGAAAAAAAAGAAAAAGAAAAAAATCACAAAAACAAACTTTTTTATTCAGAAATAACAAAGTTCTTGTAAGGTAAATAATGTATTTAGCATGAAGCATGAATTATTTTCATATAAATATAGAAATAGAGAAAAGGCTATGCCTCTAATTTTTAAGCCCTTAGGCTTAGAGGTTCTTTTGTTTTCTTTCTCTTTCTTCCTTTCTTTCGTTTTCTTTTTTTTCTGTTTTTTTGTTTTGTTTGTTTTGTTTTGGATTATTTTGTTTTGGTGTTTTGAAGCAGGTGTTTAAGGTTTAACCTTCTTCAGGGACAAATTCTGACTGTTGGGGAATTTACTCTGCAATATAAAAATATCTTCATGCTCGGGTAGGGCTTGGATGGTTGAACTCTACACTGCCTTGACTGCACTCAGCCCCTGACCCCCTCTGATTCTCTGCTGAAGAGTGTGTCCTTTCTCTTTGTCTTTACATGTTTAACATGACGCAATAATTTGAGGGCAAACTTAGTAGTGAGTGTGTATGATAGAATCAAGAGAATTATGGGACGCTTACTTGAGAAAATCATTACCGTGATTTGGTTCTAGGAAAAAAAGGCAGTGAATAATTATGCAAATTCGCCAGAAGAAGGGGAAACACGCTAATGGGCCTTATTAGGTGAGGGCACGAGATAGGGTACCTGTGACAGAGGAAGCGATAGGGGCGTTAGAAAGGCCAGCCCAGACACTTTATTGCAGCAGTGCCATTTTGCAGTAAGGAGAGGCTGACCTTCTCTCTAACACCTTAGTACCCTAATCAACCTGGAATTAAGACCACCTAGATTGTGAGAGCTGAATTTAGACAACCAGATAATGTCACACAGACCAGAAACTTCTGTTATCTTTGCCTAAAAAAAAACAAAAAAGGAAAAAAAAAAAAACTTTTTTTGGAGATCCAAAGAGAAATCTCTAAAAGAATACGATCTTCCATCCAAATGGAGGGAAGTTTTAAAATACAAACACACCCACTCCCATGGCTCAGGATATGATGGTTGGGGTGAAGGAGGGAACTGAGGTGACCTTGAACTTCCGAAAGGACAGGACTAGGTGCTGTGGACTTCATCAGCCAGGACCCCAGGAATTAACTGGTGCATCCCCCAGCCCTACCTTCCTGTGGGCCGCTGATGAGAGAAACTAGAAGACATCTGTACCTATAAGGAAGATCAGATTCTTTACCTTCCCCTGTGTTTGAATACATCCAGCACGTGTGATCAAGGTGTAGGTAGGAAGGCAGGTGTATTTTTGCAGTGCTCTGTTCCCTCTTTCTCCCCAAACTTCTGCTCCATAAAAGCCATCCACAGCTCTAGAACCTGAGCCACACTTTGATTAGTGTTGTCACCTGACCAAGCCCAAAAGTCTCCACCTCCATCTCCTCACCCCCAAAACGATCCAATTCAGACTTCCCTCCTGAAGGGCAGAGGTGAACATTCAGCACTGTTTCTGGCAGGGGACTACTTCCAGTGAAAACCCCACAGTGGCTGTCTCCCCTCATTTCATTTTTCTAAAGGGGCAGAGGCCTCTTTGAGAAAATAATAAAATGCAATGTGTGTGATTTACTTTTCTGATCTCTGAGAAATAGAGAAATATCTTATAAAAGTGTGTTCTTAACTCCAGAACCACTCTTTTTGCATAAATACCTCATCGGGCAGCTTTCTAAGTGTTATTTTCCTGAGCCTCCCTTGGCACCTTTGTCAGATCTCTGGAAGACTTGTTGGGGAAACTTTAGTGAGGGTACTTTTTTCTATTTTTCTTCTGTTTTTGGAGGCATACACATTATGCATAACCAAAACAATGGCTCAATTGTGTTTAACTTTGTATTTTGATTGTTGAGGGAAAAAAAAGTATCGATGTGTATGTGGCTGTTTGTAGTGACTTCCTTACAGAATGAAGTCGTTCATGTCCTTAACAAGCCAAGGGGCAGAAGGCACCCTCTCTTATCCCCTCCTCCAAGAGCAGTAGAGAATTTAAGCACAAACCTATTTGTGAGAGACTATTTTGCTTAAGTGTAATTCACTTTAGTCTTGAAATTCCTTCCCAAACGTCAGGTGTTCTTTTAGCTTCCAAACTAGCGTGTGTATCCATTAGTCTGACGGATTCGCCTGAGCACTGTTCAGGGTGTGGTGTTTTGCTTCATTTCTCCTGCTGGGAGAAGCGGGGGTTCATGTGTCATTCCAATATCTCACGCGCTCACATGGGGCAGGGGGGAGGGAGCAACAGGGAACTATAGCAATATTCAATTCAAAGATGCTTTGGAAAACAACCGTGAACACACATCAGCACCATGATATCTACAGTGACTTGCTATTGGCCCTCGGACACATTTAAGAAGAGACTGCAGCTGTTTTTTCTTAAATGAAATACACATAGACAGTTATTTTTATCTACTATAATTGTCTCTTATCTAGTACTCTGTGGAAAAGTTTGCATCCTAGATATTTTCCCAGCCTTATACCACAAGCTCCTACTTCCCTTCCGTCTCTAATCAGTGTACTTTGAAGAATTCTTTGGTAAGGCCATCTGTCTGAAACTAAAAAGGACCCAAACCCACATTGCGATGGTAGTTTGAGAAAACCATGGCCAAGACACCTGGGGCCGTTTGCAATCTTGGGGCAGAGTTTTGAAGAAGGAACATGTCAGAGGCCTCCCCCAGGAATGGATTTTTCTTATACAGGCATTCGGCATGGCTAGTGCCTGCTGGTCGCGGCAGGTGCCACCGCAGGACATTTGGGAAGAGGCCACTGCGTTGAATGGCGCCCCCGCCCAAGTGTCAGCATAGGGCCATGCACTCTGTAGAGCGGAAACCATACGGACAGCTCTGCCCGCTCAGAGGCCAGCACACCAGGTCTGCCCAGTGCCGCGAGCAGCCGACTTGGGTGGCCGTGACCCCACTCTGCAGGTCCTTTAGCCGCCTGCTGCAGGGCTGTTTGAGAAGGAATCGGAGTCTGTACGTGTGACCTACAGGGGAGGGCTTTCCGTGTGGGATCGGATTAAATTCAATGTGATTTCTCTTGCCCTTTTGACTTTATTCAGGTTGGGACTCATTTCTTTCTGGTGGATCACAGCTGCCCAGATTTTGCGATTTGTTTTTATGTTTCTGTGGAGAAGTATTTTTCTTTCATCTTCAGGATTTTTTTCTTTTTTGCCACCAAAAGAAAACATTGGAACTCCGTGTCCCCTCTTGATTGTGACTTACCAGTGTTGACAGTTAAGTCCTTAGTGTTGTAGGTCCCAGCCCACCAATACTATATCAAACACTGTTATGCACATAATGCAGCACTGTGATCTAATTTAAATAATACTTTTTTATTATTTATACTACTATATATAATATACATCAACACTTTTGCTATATAACCTAAGTGATAAACCCCTTTTAGTTACCTGCCAAACTCTGGACTTTGGTTTATATTGCAGTTAACACAGTTACAAAGTTGTAATGGTGTCTTTTTTTCCCTTGTAACGGAATGTGTAAATCAAAGTATATACATTGTGTGGTGTTCCCGTTTCTTGGAATTTCCTGAGGATTTCCACACAGCATTCAGTGTTCTGTATAGACTGCCTACCTTTGTGAAGTCACCTCTTGACCCCTCTTCCTTTGAGAGAGCACCAGCCACGGTGGCTGACTCCTGTGTCTTCTCTCCTGCTGGTTATTCTTGAATTAAGCACAGACTCGTCAGCTCGGTTGCTTTATCATGAATAATGTATGTGACCTTGGCATTCTTCCACAGTTCAGCAAACAAAGTGCTAGCTTCACTGACCAAAAATTAAGGAAGGAAAACACCATTTTTAAAATGATCCATCTTTTAACAGCCGAAACCGATGTGTCTATGGTGCTGCATCTTGCCGTTGTGCTTCTGAAATCAGACCGGGGTGAAAAGATCCTTTTCTGAATTACCGTGAGATGCTCACACGTACCCTTCCTGTTACTCTGTTAGTGTTGAAACCGAGACTATTTATTTGGAATATATACAGCAGTGTTTTTCCACTGTTTCATTTGCAAAAGTGGAGAAAAACCTTCTCTACCTTTTGCAAATAGTTGATATTCCATATTGGATTCTCAAAGACTTCGATATGGTGGACCTAGAAATTGTATCTTATCCTTTCATAACTGTGGCCTGAGTTCCCCACCCCCTGCCCTTTTTAGAGGAAAAGTAGCACACTCTCAGTTAATGAAACACACACCGTTTCTTGAGTATATGTGTCGAGGCCATCCAAGCTCGTAGCTGATTCAGTAACCAGTTTCATGCTGTGTCGTTCACACTCACTACTTATACTGCCATGGTGAAATGTGGAGGAAAAAAGTATTCGTCTGTCTGGGAAGCATATACCTTGTACATTTTTTTATACTCTGATTCTGTAACATTTCTGAGTTGCGTTTTTGTTTAACAGAAAAAAAAAAAAGCAATCAGAAGACCAGGAGGTTTACGATTGATGCTTAGGGTCACCTGACCTTTGCCGGCCAATAGACCTAGATGGCCAAATTCACTTACAAGAGTAATAATTTTTTTCAGAAGCCAATTTTTTTTCTGTATTTTCTGTATGAAACTGCCAATATCATGAATAGAAAGGGAGAACCATAAAGGAGAAAGAAAGTGACGTTCAGTTGTGTTTGTGTTAACCTAAAGGAGCAGTTTGGAGATGGGCGAATTCAGCCAAACTCTAGGGACTTGGTGGCGTTGATTTGGAGGATCCATACTTGCATTTTGCATTCTTCATATGTAATCATATTGCCAAAGACAAACTATTTCATCATTTATTGTAAATAACACTTTTCCCCAGACCTACCATAAAGTTTCTGTGATGTATTGTCTTCCAGTTGCAATAAAAATTACTGAGTTGCATCAATTGAAGAAAAGTGCCATGGAGTATTGTGTGCTCTGTGTCTTGTATGCAAATGCTGAGCATAAACTCGTTTCTGTTTCTTGGCTGTGGTAGGGCAGGCATACAGTTCTTTGCAGTCTGGTTTTAGGGTCTTGGCTGCACTTTACCCATCCTCTTGCATGCTTTCATTTTGGTGGAAAACCACACTCCCCTCTGAAAGCACACACATGCACCGTCTGAGGCTGGACTCCCCTGGGGATCTCCAGCTGTGGTGAGAGGAACTGTTGGACAGCGGGCCTTCCAGCCCAGGCCTTAGAACCTGTGGTTAGATGGAGCTTGCTTTTCATCCGAGAGCTGTCAAATAACATGCTGATATTGTACTTTAGAACGAGAGCCTGACAGCCTACCCAAGTCCTGGGGATTTCTTGTGATATTCCAACCCTAAGACTCATCTTCCCAGATTTAATCCACCCACCCCAGCCCTCTGCTTACATCCATACCCTGTCTTAGGATGTTTCCTGTTGCTATAACAGAATGCCTAGGCAGGGTGCCCAGTGAAGTAAGAAGTTTATTTGATTCATGATTCTGGTGGCCATAGCATCCAAACAAAATGGAGCCAGCTTCTGCGAGGACCCCCACTTGTGTCCCAGTCTGCTGACAAGTGGAAATGGGAGCCAGCTAATTGCAGAAGGGAGAATAAATATGACAAGAGAAGAAATGAGACATTTAGGGCCCATTTGGGAACTAAATGAGTACTGAATCTTTTGAGAACTACAGTAGTATGACCTGCTTAGCCTCAGTTTTTGTTTGTTTGTTTTGAGACAGGATCCCACTATGTAATCCAGGTTGGCCTCTATCTCATCATTCTCCTGCCTCAGCCTCCTAAGTGCTGGACTCAGAACTTGCCTGGCCTTAAACTTCCCTTTCACCCCTATATGGGGGACCACGCTTCTTCCAGCAGGTGAACCTTTGGGTGACACACTCAAACCATATCCAGAACACAGCATACCCCAAGAGCTAAAGAGCTGGGTGGAAGAGACATTTAAACGAACACCAGTCACTGTGCTGGAAGATGTGGAAGAGGAAGCTCTTCGTTGTCAAGAGGTCCTTTTGTGACAGTTTTGTGTTTCATATGCTCTGCCTGCAGGGCTCACTGGCAGCAGTAACCCTCACAGAGCGAGTCTGAGTCACAACCCCTCTGCTGGGCACCCACAGCCTCTGGGTCATTGTCCTCTCAGATGCTTGGGGTGTGTCTCCATCTCTTTCCTTCCTGTGGTCACTGTGATAATATAAGGTCATGGCCCCATGAGCACAGTGGCCTGTTCCTCCCAGAAGGGTGCTGCACGTGGTCACCTCAGGATCCTCTGTGTGTGTGGTCATTGCTGCTGCCTTCTCCATTCTCATTTTCAGAATCACCTTCAAAGCTGTGGCCTGACATCCCAGATGACAAATGGGTGTTCAAAGAAACTTTACTGGGAGGAAGAGCCACAATCTCTGGGCGCCAAATCTGATGAATCAGGTGTTTGGGGCCAAATACAAGAGATGTGTCGATAAGTGATTCTCAAAGTGACTGAAGGAGAAATACCTACTTAGGCTACCGGAATACCTGAGTGAACTCCGTCAGAAGGATAGCACCTGCAGAATTCTAATCGGACAACACCATCTGTCCTGTGAATTCTCCCCCGTGCCCGCCCAGTGTCAGGGTCCACTAAGAGCCTCTGGGCCAGTAACACTAAGCCTGAAGGATGAGAGATGCTGTTGCCCTAACCAGGTTCTCCTTTCCTCTTCTGCCTGATGTGACTATTCTGAGCTAAGATATCACATCTTTCTAGAAAGTTCTGAACAGGTGAGGACACTTTCAGAAGGAGCCTAGTATGACTAGAAAACTTACTTATAAGCTGAAAGCTCTAGTTCTGTCACCCTACATCACAGACTCCCTAGGAATTAGGTTGTCAAACGTGTTTGGGCCATTTTTTTTCAATGATAGCCAAAACGGAGTCACTTGCTGGATAAGGACAACTTTATTTCAGTGGGGGGTGGGGCAGTTTTTTAAGAGACTCAAGTGCAAGTGAATAAATTTGTGTATTAAATGTTTGGCTCTTTGTGTGTGTGAATAAGCTGTCTGGAACAGTATGCTTGTGTGTAATGCTCATGCAGTTGTAGTTTAATTTGAAATCATTTTTGGATAAAGCATCCTTAATGACTTGAGAACTGTTTTATGTTACTCCATAATAAAGTACTTTTGGAGCATATGGCTAAATCTCCCTCGAATACAGCAATTTATTTGAGAGGGATTGAGAGTTCTACTCTTTTCTTATGTCAAACTGACTTCTAAAAATATATAATACAGAAAAGTAGCACCTGATAGAGAAAGTCTGAAAATAAAATAGTGGCTGATTGTGCAGTTTCCCTGGGATTACAGTTCCTTCATTAAATGGGTCCATTCTGCCCACATCATAAAACTAGAAGGTTGTGCAAATCACATGTGTCAAATGAATATTTTTAAAAACAAAACTGAAAGGGATGTTAGAGACCATCAAATCCAGACTCCCTGATTTGTAGACCAGGCACCTGAGACACAGAAAAGTGAAGGTTGACCCAGAACAATGCAGCTAGCTAGTAGCAGAGTTCAACTGAGAGGGAATTTTCTTTCTTATTTATCTTCATATTCATCTATTTGGTACATAATTTTAATTTTAATCATTGGATGTGTAGAATGTCATAGCTGGCAGCCCCCCACCATGTACACTTAACATGATACCTTAAGCATTTGTACAAAATGATTTTTTTTAAATGTTACCTTACTTTTCAGTGTTCAAATTGCTTCTGGTTTATATGAGCAACACTATAATGAACCTCTTCAGGAAGGTGGCAGTTAATGTAATTTCAACTTGTCTTGTGCTTAGCCTATTGGGTTCCTGGAAGAAAAGTATCGTCAGTGTGGCTCTTTAGGGTTTCAAAAAGGAGGCGATGCTAGTAGCAATGAGCGCTAACCCCAGTTTCATCACAGAAAGCAGTATTTGGGTATTATTTTCCTCTTTTTCCTTGCAGGCAAAAATAAACCTTAGCTGCTATTTTATTACTTAGCAATGTTGCGTTATTTTTCATATATTTAATGGCCACTTATTATATTCTGAATCATCTATATGGAATCTCTATGCATTCAAAAGAAAAAAATCAGATGCATAGACTTCTTTCACAATGACACGGATTAACCATTAAGTAGTACCAGGATGACCAAAACACATCACCTGCTTTTAGATGGTCCTTTCACCTGTAGACATCTCTAATTGTTCTTATATTGAGACAAAAATCCTATTACCTGAAAAATGTTGGACTAGCCTAAAGAAAAACACAAATTCAAATCACTTTGTACATGACAACCACTCTATGTTTGAAAGCAGTAGTAATTACTTCCGTAAGCCTCTTCTAGAATAAATATTCCATGTTCTGCCTGCTCTTTCCCTATGCTGGACACGTTCCAGTTTGTGATCAGAACTGAGACTGGAGTACAAAATTCTAAGTACAGTTGGATGATAAAAAAAAACCTGTTACCTCCTGCAATTTCGATCCTCTTTCTATTAATGTAACCAAACTACTGATTCACATTGAACTTGCTATGAACTATAACAAGTAAGTCCTAGCTGCTGGGTGTACTTCTCCAGATGGTTGTTTTGGATCAAAGTGTAGGAGTTCATAATTATCTCTAGTCAACCTTGCCTTAGATTTGGCACCTTGTTCTAAGACAGTTCAGGTCGACAGTAGGGTAGGAGTGTGAAAGTTCTGATTTTGTAATCCAAAACATTTTCTGTCTCAGTCCATTTTCTGTTGCTAGTAATTCAGTTCCGCTGGCAGAGTGTGAAGGCAGCACAGAGCATTACACTGCAAAACACAGGCAGGCCCAGCGGCCCAGCCAAACTGGCTGCTATTATCAGATCCACTCTTAATCACATGAATGGATCGATCCATTCAGGAGGGTAGAGCCCTAATCCTCTCTTAAAGGTCCCCGAAGTTCCAACTTTTAATGTCTCCCGGAGATCAAATTTCAACATGAGGTTCAGAGGGCACAAACCATATTCAAACAGTAGCACTTGCATCCCTTCCAGGTCTCATTCAATCACAAATCTGAAACTATATGGATTAGGACACGGCTGGAGCCATGTGACATCATTCTGGAGATCCCTTTGTAAGTCAACTTTCATCTCAGTTTGCACTCTACAAGCCAGTCACTCAGCTAGCTATGTATGGACTTGGTTTTCTGAAGATGTACCCTCTATTTATTTCTCCATCCACTCAAAAGTTTGTCAAAAAACCTTGGCTCTACAAGTGTAAGTCCATAGTCTTCCTTTATAAGAAAGGAAATAAAGTCACACTCTGTGTTACTCTGAATTGTGCACATTTGAAATTAAGCAATGGAAAAGAATAAAATTTCACATACTGTACAAACCTTGAAATAATATAAATCCTACTGTATTCCCATGGGAGAATTAGTCTTAATTTATGCAGTATTAAATGCATTCGTAAAGAACGTATCCCTCAAATAAAAAGTAACCATCATTCATTCCTTTATTCATTCCCTAATTCTGTCTTAGCCCAAGCTGACTTCCATGCCAAGAGTTTAGAAACCTTTCTTAAAATAATCAATCCACGATTCCCTCCCAGGGGCAGCATGGAGACCATGGATCTACTGTGTTCAGAGTCTATCTGCTCCTGTTTACAACTAAGAAGTTTCAGCATAATGCTTAATAGTATTTCTTCACTCCATGTGCAATTCTGTTTAGGAGACTGCCTTATCTAGCATGTTGTTTGGCTCTAAATACAGCTAAATGCACTTGAAATAATTGGCTTCCTTAAAAAAAAAACAAACCCTCAGAAATTGAGTTTGGTTACTTCTGGCACCTATTTATTTTTAAATACTTGGCCCTTTACCCAGCATCACATACATATTTAATCATCTAGAGCTTTAATAATCTGAAAAGGCTGTCCAAAAACCTGGAAGGATAGAGAAAATTGTAAAGAAGAAATAGATTGAGAATGTTTTTAATTCCCTTCTTCGGAGTCATAATCAACCCCCTTGGTTTTTTGTCAGCAACTGCTATGTGCCAATCCTAATAGGTGCTGGGGACACAGATAAAAAATCTGGCTCGCACCTTCAGGCATGATCACGTCCAAAACTCCAGCTGTGCCAATTAATGAGTATCTCACCAGCAGCTGGTATATGATTCCCCAAACTTCTCAGTAGTTGTTGGTCTTTTCTAGACATAATAGTGTTGGCTGCAAAGAAGAATTCAGCCTTTGTCTTCCTCTCTGTCTCTCTCTGATCTCTCCTCTCCTCACCTCTATCACCAGACCAAGGGCTGGATAAGAGCCTGTTTGCCATCCGTGGGCAGGATCCTTCCTCCCTGAGATGAAGTACTTCTTGATGGACTCACCCTTGCTGCCTGGCACCTGTTCTGTGATTTTTAAAAATTGGGGGTATTTCTTCTTTTCTGTGCAATGCTTGAAGTTCCGAACTTGTAAATAGGCATTTGTCTCACCTCCCTGCCCCTCTCCCTGTTTTTTCTCCCCGTCATTTAGCCGTCGTCACGGCCTTCTCAAAATTGCTTTAAGAGCAAACGACTGGAGAAGCTGAGTGGTACAGGATGCTCTTGTTTTGTCTCAGTAATTCTCTTGCCACTATCATGGATGAACAAGGGTGAGCAGAGGCATGAAGCATGCTTGGACAATCAGGCGAATCTCTTGACCACAACTCTTAGTCACTGAACAGACAACCATAGATCCTCAAGAATTCACCCTGTCCCACCTTCTGTCCAAAGGTGGACCATGCAGCGTATTCTGTTCTGAGTTCAGGGACAATGTGCTCACGTGTGTCGATGGTGGTCTTCTCATGCAATATAAGAAGCGTGACTTTTGGATGCTTCTTTCTATCAGACCATTTACTTTAGTCTGAAATTTTGATCTAACCCACAAGACCCATTAACAGGGAACTACTCTACATTCTTCCACTTTCATCGATGATAACTAATTCTTTGGGAGTGAAAATGCCAATTGGTAAATAAGAAAATTCAGGAAAGATACATACTTCACACCTGAGTTAACATCTTTTACACTGTAAGGACAGAATTTCTCCTCTATATCTTACTTACCACTTGATAACATAAGCGCACTGTACATGAAATTAATCTTTGGTATTTCTGTGGTGCTGTCAAGAAGCCAACCTGTCCATCCCAAACCAAGCTCTCCAGGAACCCCCAGCTCATTGCAAATGCTTCCTATTCTTCCACTTCCTCTATGGAATCTAGCACCAAATTTTGTCACTTGTCTTTTAATTCACCTTTCATTGTCCTTTATCCTCCAGCCCTCATCCATTCTCTTGGGCAACATGTGGGGCTTTGGGAAAGCCACTTGCCTTTTCCAGGGTGGCCGGTTCGATGGTTTGGAATGCAGCTTGCTGAACCACTCACTGCCAGACATCACTAAAGTTCCTGATGGTTGGCAGGATGCAGTTAGTGAATTAATTCAGGAGCCCAGTGCACGTGTTCTGTCATGGTCAGACCAGAATGAAGATGTGGTCTGTTCTGGGTCACAGCTTTGAAAGCTAGATCACCACACTGCTCTTTTCCTCCCAGCTCCCCTAAGATTCCCAAAACACACAGCATCAGGGCTCATCTCCACAGATCTGTACAAAGTTAAAATGACCCATTTATTCAACAAACACATACTGCAACCACGAGTCAAAATAAACCTGTCTTCTTTTAAGTTACCTCAGGTATTCTTTACGATGACAAAAAAAAAGCGGACACACCCACCCACATTAGCAGGTGCAAATCTTCTTTCTTCAGTCTCCAAGTCAAATGTTCCAGTCTCTAAGTCAAATGCTAACATCTTTTGGAAGCGCTTTCACAGATGCAAAAACACACCGAGAAATAATGTTGTGCCAGCTATCTGGGCATTGCTTAGCCCAGTCAAGTTGATACAAACAATTAACTGTCACACTAAGTATTTAAAGCAAAAAGAATTGTGCCCAGAAGACTGCTACGGGAGGGTGGAGGGGCTGAGGAGGCAGCCCAGACATCAGGAAGGTGAGAGGGCATCTTCGCTCTTGGATTGGGGGCAGGCAGGCTTATGGAAGGGGAAGCTGCAGCAGGCCTGTTGGGCCAGAACTGGGGCCACAGAGGAGACAAAGTCCTGTACAGACACCACCTGGAACAGAGAAGCTCTGTCCTCCTCCTGCCTTCAGTCACTCATCAGCGATTCCCAATGGGCAAACCAGACGGCGGGCAGCTGCTGTGAGAGCGGCAAAGGGTCTCTCTGAAGGTGGCCTGGAAGCCACGCAGCACTGAGCTAACTGAGCGGAGAAAGGTCAAGGAAAGCAGCTGAGGCTGATACCAGACAACAGGATAGTTTGACCCTGACGTGGTAGAACTGAGACAAGACCAAATGCAAGCATACATGTTCCCTCACTGGCAAAGATTTATTGGGAGAGCTTCAGTCAGACTGAGGTCTCAGCTGAAGGAAATCATCACCGGTCAAGAGAGGGACCAGCTTCTCACAAAGCAGACAGCAGCAGGTTTTATCGACTTGCTGGTGTGGGCTAAAATCCAGTAAGTTTCATTGGCCAGGGGCATGTTTCCAAATGATGCTGCTTCTTATGATAGACGTGGACCACCCACTGGTCATAGTCAACTCATCTTAGAAGCTATTGAATTTTTGTGTATCTGGCACCATCATCCTGTGTAAAACTTCCTGGCCTTGCAGGTCTGGGCCTCAAGGTCGGGCTGAAGGACTTTAGGTGCTTAGGCTGCTGCAGCTGCTAAAGAAACACAGTGCTGGCAAAAGAGGGGTGTCGGGGGCAGCAAAGTGGAGACAGAGAAAGAAAAAACACGTAACAGCTCTGAAGAGCAATAGGCTAGGTTAACCCTGTGCTATAGTCTGGAACAAGACATTTTTTTAAAATGATCACCATATCTATGTGCAGAGCTAGGTAGAATCTGATTCAAGAGCTAAGACGGTGAAGGACTTTTTATCCCATTCCAGTTACCCATCGGACATCTGCAGGCCCAAGTGAAGGCTCAGTGGTTCAGGTTCCTGGAAGTAATCCAGGGAGCTGTTAGCATAACCTGGACGTCAGAGGGCTACCTATAGCAAAGGTACTGGGAAACTAACAATGTGTTGCCCGCTGTGTGACCTCCAAAGTTAGTGATCTTTAAGACTGCTAAGAGCAAGTGAAACTAGAGGTTTTATTTTTTCTTATTAATAATTTCCCATTTCATGCAAACATTGCGCTTCTGTGGTTTTATCGGATCTCATGATGGGCTGTTGAAAGAACACAAGAGTGTGGAAAAAACACACAGGGAGAAATAGTCTACTGTACCCAGGGCTTATTTTTGTCCTTCTGTCCCTTCTGTCTTTCTGGCCTTCTGTCCCTGCCACGGTGGCCCCTAGTTGTCTCAGGGACACCAGGCCCCCTTAGGACAGCACACTGGTCTCGCCTGCTCTTACTCATCCTCTCCAGTGCAACTAGTGTGACCATCCCCGTCACCCGAAGGGCACTCAGCTCTGCCGAAATCCTCTGATACATCCTTTGCTCCTGGCCGGAAGGTCCCTATCTCACAGCATGGAGTGTGAGCCTGTCACACCTTTGCTGACCCTCCAAGGGACTTTCCACCCACCCCACCCCTACGCCTACACTGACTCCACGTGCTTGGTAAATTGCACTTCCCGGGATGTTCTTGATGTCCTCTGTCCCTTTGCATGGGCCATCTCTCTGCCTTTCAGAAATGTCCCCACATCTTCCTCTCTGTGCTCTGTTCTCATGTTCTCTGCTGCCTATGCAACCTGTACTTAGCCTGGCTGTACTCCTGTGCTCCCCCTGCATTCCTGGTCTGTCCCGCCGTGCATTCCTCTGCCCCAGGCCCTGCAGTGTCCTCTGGCACACCTTTGTTCCTGGTTGGCGTGTCTGGAATAGACAGCTGGGTGAATGCGAGCTCTTACTCAGGTCACAGGCTGCTTGCTCTGCGTGAGAGCCTTGCTTCCTCTTCTTCACTGTGGCAAGACACAGGCCAGGGAGGAGCTTTGAGTATACTTAGGAGCTTTTGAAGATGCAGTTTCCGCCCCTCCACCAACCCTCCCACCAGAGAGCTCCTGGGAGATGAGGCCTTGCTCGCTACCCATTGAACCACAGGCCCAGAACTGTCACAGCTCCAAGGGCTCTTACAGGGTCTGGATGAAGAAGACAAGAGGGAAAGGGACAGCCCTTCCTCTAGACTCCCCGGGGCTTCCTCCAGGCCAGTCACTCCTTGGGGATGGTGGGGACAGCCAGTTCTCTCCTGCATTCTGTCTACTGAATAGAGCTGGGATATGGGCAGCACCCGGCTACCCCTGTTGTTTGGCCAGGACTTGGCTTCACACTTGTATGCCAACTGACCGTACCAGCACCCATTTCTCCATAAGAAATTACACCGCCCACATCTCCATACTGATGCATTCAGTGTGACTAAGTAAAAATTCTCCAATCATCATTGGCAAGAACAACTGGTGTTCTTGTCTAGCTTCTAATAACAATCAGTTCTGCCCCTGGTTCTGTCCTAAGCAAGATAGCATTGAGAACAATCGTAATTTGTGAACCTGGTCGCTGGCCTTGAATTTGCACTTCCTCCACCGGGTAGGAATCAGAAAGTGCTGTTGCTACTCTGCTGTTGGTCACACAGCACACTCAGCCGCACAATGAGTGTCCGTTCCTGTCTGCGTTATTGCAGCACCCAGGCTGTGAGAAAGCAAGGCCACCCTGTGCACGGCCTCTGATGGAGGAGCTGCTGGCTGCCTCTTTGAGGACCTGAGTTATTACAGCAAAGTGGCTGGCGACAAACTAGGTCTCCAGCCCCAACTCTGCTGCTTGCCCGCTATGTCACCTCAGGTGAATCACTGACCCTTCTCTGAAGCTCTGTTTGCGTATCTATAGGACATGATAATAATAGTACCCACCATCTAGGTTAAGAGGATTAAATGAAATGATGCATCAGAGACAGGATTAATATAACATATGGTGCACCTAAGAGGCTCGATAAGTGATTATTATTGTTTTGTTATTATTGCTTTTATTGTTATTTTATCCTCAGGAATTCAGAACTACATAGTCCAACCTTTGTCTGTGTGATGCTCACCATTATAGTAGCTACTAGACACACACAGTCACCATAAAGCATTTGAAATACAGAATCTAAATTGAGATGTGTCCTAAGTGTTAAATACATCCTAGATTTCAAAGACTTACTACCGAAAGATAATATAAAATAGCTCATTCACACATTAAAAAAAATAAGTTGTATATTGAAATAACATTTTAGATATATTGAGTTAAATAAAATGCATTTTTAAGATCAAGTGCACCTGTTTCTTTTTTCTTTGGTTAAAGTGGCTGACTGAAAACTTAAAATTATACACGAGACTCCTCCTGGCTGCCTAGTCTATGATGGAGTCGCTTTCAAAGACATTCCACAATAGCCAGAAGTAATCAGCAGCAAAAAGCAAGCGACAAACAAAACCCAGAAGAATTCCAGTCTCGAACTTGTATCTCTTTAAAAATGACAAGAAACAAAATTTCAAATATGAAAGCTTTTCATATTGCCTTCCTTTCCTCCAAATTTCCTGCTCCTAATGTTATGAAACCTTAAATTCGCCACCTCCTCATCCCACCACGTACGTTTTTTCCTCTTTACCTGTCCCACCAGCTCAACTCGTGTCCTTGGTGACTGTTACGGGTTGAACTTTGTTCCCTCTGAGTTTGTATACTGAGGTCCTAACCCCCTCTCTCTACTTCCTCTCCTCCTTCCTCTTGGACTTTGCCATTTCTTTTTTGGGGGTGAGACAGTGCTGGGGATTGAACTCAGGGCCTTGTGCTTGCTAGGCAAGTACTCTACCACTTGAGCTAAATTCCCAACCCGACTTTGCCATTTCTTACCTATTCTCTGAATTAGCTTCACCAGGGAACTGAGTGGTCTCTGGCTTTGGCAACTGTTCCCATGGACTGAGTGAGGCAGAGCAGATTACCATTAGCCAAGGTCTGAAAAGTCTGATGGATAAACCAGGTTGCCAGAGGGTTAAAACAGAGAATGTCCTTTGGGGACTGTATGTTCCCCCTGCAGTCCAAGGAGCCCTGACCATGAGTCTGCATTGTATGTTGTGTGGGGTGTCCAGGGGACAGTATTTACAGAGCCCACTAAGATATACCTGTGCAACATGGCGGTTCCCAGTACCAGGCTCCCTGAGAAGGTGAATTAGTAAGTTTGGTGAGTTTAAAATTAGAACCAAGAAAGTCTCGAGAGAGACATTCCACCAAAGCCACAGAAACCTTGAGGGAAGCACCCTGCCTGGCAGCCGAGTAACTCCCTGGAGGCCCAAGGCCCCATGCCTGGGGTGCTGACTCCCTCTTGATCAGGGCTGGATAAACATCAAGAAACACTTGTCTCCTGGCTTTCTTCTCTTCCATGAGGAATCTTTGCTACTCTGACCAAAAGATTTTCCTCCAACCTGTACACAAGACATTTGATTGAGTTTCAGCTCAGCAACCCCTCGGTTTTCCCTCCAAGAGGTCCATGGCCTCCAGGACTTGATTTTGAGGTCAACTCATGTCCTTGGCCACTGTTATAGGTTGACTTGAATTCTCTTGGAATTCATGTACTGAGGTCCTAACCCCAGTACCTTGGAATGTGAATTTATTTGGGAATAGGGTCTTTGCAGAAATGGTGAGTTAAGATGAGGTCATACTGGAATAGGTGGGCCCCCTAATCCAACATAGCTAGTGTCTTTCTAAAAAGGAGAAACGTAGACACAGACTCACAAAGAAAAGAATACAATGTGAAGATTTGAGTTATGTTGCTGCAAGCTAAGGGACCTCCAGAAACTGGGAGAGAGGTCTAGAGCTGACTTCACTGGGAACTTCAGAAGGGAACACAACCCTTCTGCCACATTGACTTCTGGTCTCCAAAACTGAAAGAATCAATTTCTGTTGTTTAACACACTTGGTTCGTGATACGTTCTTATGGCAGCCCTAGGAAATGAATACAGCCACCAGCATCTCAGGAAGCCCTAACAGATGGCCGTTCTTGCTGCCATATTGGGAAAACTCTTCCTAAGTTCACCCTGGAAAAGAAATTTTATTTTAATGTTTTGGGGTGATCTTCTATAACCCATAAGTACTAATCATTTTAATATTATAAATGATATTTTTGTGTGCGTGAATGGTTTCTTCAAAAATACAGTTTCTATTGTAGTAAAATATAACATAAAATTTATCATTTCAATCATTTTAAGTGTACTGTTCCATGGAATCAAAATCTTTTAAAATAAAGTGTATTTAAATTCTTAGCTTTATTTATTATGAGGCCAGCTCATAAATCCCTGTAAGGAAACTTGCTTTTTTATGCGCTCAGCTTATTTTCAGAATTGATATGGGAAATAGTCAATAAAATGTACCCTCAGTGTTTGGTAAGTACATTCGAGGATATTGTGTGTTATGTTTCTCAAGGACCCGACTCAAGGACACAAGACAAAATTTTCTGGGAGTTCAGAGGCAAGGATCAGTATGAGATGTGGTGTTTTTCTCCCCCATGAATAACTGTTCTACAGTGAGGGGCGGGGTATAGGGTTTCCCTTTTTCTGACTTCTAAGAACTTTGCGTTTCGTTATTGTAACTTTCTTCAGCTGAGAATTCTTGGTAACTTTTTTTCTCTTTTCTCCTTTTTGAAATTTGTTCTTCTTTTTTGCTTCCTCTGTATTGGTTTTATTGTTACTTTAGAAAGACAATAAGCTACCTCAGTTCTCTTTTGGAAGCAAGCAAGATATAAATCAGCAAACTGAAATTAAGATAAATGACCCAAAGCAATAAAGTTTGAGGAGATTGGAGGGAAAGATAATTATGCCAGAGGCTTAATCTTAAAAAAAAAAAAAAAAAAGCAAACCAAAACCCCAAACCAGATCATGCCTCGGCAAGCACGGGGCGGAGGAGGGGATGAACTAAAGGTGGTGGGGAGCGCTCCCAGCACCTGAGTGAGGGCTGTGAGGGAACGTGCAACTACATAGGTCTTCTTTAAAGTTGCTTCTTGTCTCTGCTAAATGTGGAATCAGCCAATTCTGCAGGGACCCAATTTAATCATCTCACATGACTTCTTTCTGCATCAGTAGTCAGTAGCAAGCCTGCTCCAGAAGCTTTACAGATCACCAGCATCCAATAATGCCTGTGGGACTGTTCACAAGTTCCAGTGCACAGTGGGTCACCTCATGCCTGAGACGCCTTCCGGTTTTTGCGGAGTTTCTCCAGTGGGGGCAGAGGAACAGAGTCGCTGTAGGACCTGTCTCCATCTACTCCATCTGATGGACTCCTAGTTCTCTGTCTTGTGTTCCTCCCATTGATTGCAAACAACTATGAAGGCAAGAGGCCAGCTCATCCTGCAAATGATGAGCTGGGATGAAAGATGCTCAACACTGACACTTCTTGTGTTCTGGATAGGAGTCCTTTTTGGCAGAAAAAAATTGAAGGTCAAGAAGAACGGGAATAAGCCAAGGTGTCAGAGGCTGACAAGGAAAACGAGCAACGGAGCTTGTGTGAGTCAAGCATCTGCACCGTGCATGGTCTGAATCATGGACTTCACAAGCATGAGCTGGCTTAGTCTCTCTTCAAAACTGGTGGGAGGCTATTTTTATTATCCCCATTTTACAGGCAGGAGATTGAGGCACGGACAGTCGAATAACCTGCCCGAGACCAACAGTATCAGTGGAGGAGTGGAATCTGAACCCGAGGGACATGGCTGCAGTCCCAGGAGACCGAGGAGAGGTGGAGCAGGACAGAGCTCATGGGCACTAAACATGTTTTTGCCTGTGTTGTCAGCTCCCCTTGCATGTCACACAGGGGTCCTCCCGTGGGTATCCTGGGCCCTCTGTTCTCTGTGGGTGACTCTTTTCCCACCCTGAAGCTAGCCCTCTGAGATGCAGGCTCTAGTCCACATCCTCGCATCTGGGGGTTGCAGGGGTAGCTCAGTGGTGGATCATTCGCCTGGCACACACAAAGCCCTGGGGTCATTCCCTAGTACTGCACAGCAAACAAACAAACACGCAAAATTCCTGCATCCCACCGTGGGTCTGTTAGTGCCCTGGTGGAGGTTTTACGTGACAAATACACTGTTCTTTGTTCATATCGACCACTTTAGCAGAGCAGAACTCCCACACACTGTGAGGCTGGGGATCTGGCACTTTTATCTATTTTCCTGAAGAACCTGTCTCCTAAGTGGAAAAGTAAACCCTGCGAGAAAGAATATCACCTGTGATAACAAAACAGCTCTGTATTTGTCAGCTTTCTCATCACTGGACACAATGCCCAACACCCATAACCTAAAGCAGGAGAGGTCTAATTTGGCTCATGGTCAGCTGGCTCCAAAGCAGAAGCATCATCAGGGAAGCACATGGTGGAGCAAAGCTTCTTAGTTCATGACAGCCAGGAAGCAGAGTAGGTGAACAGTGCTAGAGATGAAGGGGCGAGGGACCAGATATAGACCCCAAGGCCCAAATATGTGCCCTACCAACCCCCTGGGCAGATCCCAAAGCCAATCAAGTTGGCATTGCACCCTACCTGCCACAGCCACAGAGCCACCCTGGACTGAGTGCTCTGCAGTCTCATTTGCATCCATGTGGTAGGAGGATTATCATTCCCAAACAATTAAGCAACTCACCCACAGATTCACATCACAGCTATTAAGTGGCAGAGCTAAGACTTGAATCTAGGTCTTTCAAGGCCCAGCAAAGGATTGCTTTGGGAGGGAAGACATGTTCTCTGCAGGTTTCTCCCACCCCACAAAGATGAGGAAATATTCTCTTCTCAAAGAGAATGGAGATAAAGAGATGCTGCCTCTGAAGGAGGCTTTAGCATCAGCATTGTTGAGAGGGCCTCAGTCACCTTATAAAACTGTTTTCTAGGAAGGGACTGCAAAAGTGAAACAAGACCAGCATGTTATATTTCTGTTAGCTCTCTGTGACAAACACCTGAGGTAATCAACTTACGAGAAGGAAAAGGTTTATTTGGCTTTATGGTTTCAGGGGTTTCCGTCCATGGTTGCTAATCCTGTTGGTTTGGGTTTGTGGCAGCACAGTACAGTGTGGTGGAGGAAACTGCTCATTTCAAGGTAGCTGGGAGAGAGAGAGAGAGAAAGTGGCCAGTGTCCCAATATCCTCTCAAGGGCAAGCCCCCAATGTCCTAACTTCCTTCCACGAGCTCCCTTAAAGGCTCCACCATTTCCCAATAGAGCCATAGGCTGGTGGCTCATCCATTAGCATAAAGACATTTGGGGAAAATTTGAGATCCAAACTGAACAAATAGTGATGTTTATATGCTGCTTTAATTTTAAAAAGGGCTTTTGTTATTTATTAGTTTGTTTTATCTTCACAACCATCCTGTAAAACATGCTGGGAAATATTGTTCTCTAGTTTATAGGTGGGTAAGAGAAACTGAGTTCCAGAGTGGTAAATAATTGACCTCGGTCATTTTTTAGAGGCCAAAGTAGAAGTCCTACATGTGAATTCCAGTTCTCTGAGTTCTCTGCTCCCAAACAGACTATTTAAATAGCACAGAGTTTGTAAGGGCATTTTTAAAGTAAGAAGAAAGGTCTGATGTATTTCTTACCACAATCTAACACCCTTTGAAGTGCTCTTCATCTCTGTTTCCATCTAGTACCAGATTTCCATCTAATATCATTTTTCTTCTGCCCCAAGAACTGCCTTTAACATTTCCTATACTGCATGTTTGTTGGATGTAAATTAATTTGGCTTTTTCGTCAGCTCTTGGTTCTGAATGATACTTCTGTTGGTTATAGCGTTCAAGGTTGGCAGCCTTTTTCTGTTAAAGTATTTTAAAGGCATGTCTCATTGTCTTCTAACTTATGTTAATTCTGCTGAGAAATCTGCAGTCATCCTTACCTTTACTCCTCAGTATGTAAAGGCTACTTTTCCCCCTCGGGCTGCTTTGTTAAAGATCTTCTCTTTATCAGTGATTTTAAGCAATTCACCTTTTCCTGGGCCTTGGGATCATTTCTTCATGTTTCTCCCCCTTGCCCCTTTTTTGTGCCTGGGGTTCATTGAGCTTCTTGAATCTACAGTTTATAATTTTTTTTTTTTTTGCCAGATGTTTTCTTTGTTCCTCCCCATCCTAGTTCAGAGGCTCCATTTATATGTATATTATATGCTTGAAGTTGTTCCACAGCTCACTGATGCTTTACTTTTTTTCCAACTCATTTTTCTCTCTGTTTAATTTTAGTTCGTTTCTATTGCCAAATCTTTAAGTTTACTAACATTTTATTCTTCAGCATCGAATCTGTTGTTAATCCCATTCAATGTATTTTTATTACAAGCATTGTATTTTCATCTCTAGTAGTTGTGTGTGGGTCTTCTCTTTGTACATTGTGTGTCTCTCTTGAGCATGTTTGTGCTTTCCTTTACCCCCCTGAGCATATGAGATACACACATAATATCTAGTTGAGTGTTCTTGTCTAGTAATCATATCATCTGTGTTAGGCCTACAACCCTTTTGATTGATGGATTTTTCTCCTCATTTGGGCTATATTTTACTGATTCTTTACCCTCCTATTTTCCTTTTTACTGGATGCCAGATGCTGTGTTGTTGGATGCTGGATAATTTTGTATACTTGACCTTCATCCTAGGAAACAGACAGATTACTTTAAGACTTTGGACATCTGATCTTAGGTTATGTTTGATTGGACTGAAACAGACTTTAGGGCTATTTTCCCCTACTACTGAAACAATACCCTTCTGAGGACTCTGTCTCTGCCTTGTGTATTAAAACATTTTTCTATTGTGACTGGTGGGAGCAGGAACCATTGTTAGCCCTGACTCAACCACAGGAATAATTCAGCCTGCTCCTCTTTGTCAGTTCCTTCCCCAGGCTGAGGCATTTCCACACGTGCACACTCTGTCAGTAGTCAGTCTGCAGACACTGAGTTTCTCTCTTTGCATCTGTCTCCTCTCCATGCAGATCTCCTCTTGGCTCTACTGCCTTGTGAATTCTAGCTGCCTTGGTCTTCTTGAATCCTCAGGTGTGTTTCCTTAACTTGAGAAGACCTTCAGACTGTGTGCAGGTTCTCCCTCACTGTGTAATAGCCCGGACATCGTCTCCCTACTGGTTTTCCTTCTCTCAGGGGTTACTTCCTGTGTGGCCTGCTGTCTATTACTTAAAAAGTGTTGTCTCATATGTTCTGTCCAGTTTTTTATCGTTTACGAGGGTAAATCCAATCCCTGTTACTTCATCTTGGCTAAAATGATAAGTCACCATACATTTTTTCATTAAACTATTTTATGGGCCTAGCACAGTGGTGCATGCCTGTAGTCACAGCTATGCGAGAGGCTGAGGCAGGAGGATCACAAGTTGGAGGATAGCCTGGGCAATTTAGCAAGACTGTATCTAAATGAAAGTTTGAAAAAGGTCTGGGGATGCAGCTCAGTAGTAGAACACTCATGATTTCAATCCCCAGTGTTACCAGAAAAAAAAAAAAAAGAAAAGAAAAAGTAAATTTTATGAGATATAGTGTGTGTATATATATATATGTATATATATATATATGTATATATATATATACATACACACACTATATATATACTATATATATATTTTGTGATATATATACACTATATATATCACAAAATGAGGTATAGTGTATATATACACTGTATATATATCACAAAATTCACCACTTTATTTTCAAGTGTACTCTTCAGTGGCATTAAGTACACTCCTTCTACTTAACTTTTCAGTGAAAGAATGATCTTTATTCTAGTCATTACCAAGCACTTATTCTGTGTTAAATATTTAAGTAGATGTTATTACTGTGCCCACGTTACAGGTAAAAAACGTGAAACTTGGAAAGTAACTTGCTCAAGTCTTGATGTATTTGGTAGTGTGGTCAGGATGACCTCCAGAGCTGGGCTATGAACTTCACTGAGAAAGAAACCTGGAATTATACTGCCTTCTCCTCTCTGTAAAGTTTTCCCCTGGATGTAATTCTTGTCCTGGAGCAGAAGTCTTAGAAATAATCTTCCAACCCAGGGCCTCAGCAGCCTATTCACCTGATTACCAGAGAAAACTCTGGATTTGAGGACATATCAATATCTAGGTAGCAGGGTCTCTCCCACTAGAGCCAGGACAGAACTAGGCCAGGAAGGGGTCCCCTCCTCAAAGTGCTGTGCAGGGCAGGTGTGCACTTGGAGTCCATGTGCATGTGGTTCTGGTGGGACCCAGAGACCACAATTCACAGTCAGCCACTGGAGTTAAATGTCAGCTTCATTTGTATCCCTGGCTTATCTTAAGTTACAATTACAAATCTTTGAAATCCCAGTTTAACTTATTTTGGCTCCAGACAGGCATGCTAACAGCCATTGATCCAGCACATCAGGGATTTTTGGCTTCAAGATGTAGATCCCTTTTCTGTACGTGAACAAAAACAAGACTCTTGTCTCAGAAATATTGTGGAAGCCTCTTGGCAAAGGCTGTGGGTCATTTCTTTCCATTCTTTCACGAGAAAGCCCTAGAAGTGCATTCCTTTGTATGATTTCAGCCTGTCTCAAATGGACTTTCAGCACCACAAGTGGCAGTACAGCTTGCGCTTGGTTTAACATGTTGCTCGCCATCTTAAAATTCTTCACCATAAGCCTTTGCAATGATATAGCTCGTCCTTCCTGGAGCAGATCATTCCTTTACTTCCCTCCCTCTTCCAGTGACAAGAGTACTTTCAGTAATAATTAGGAAATTGAACAAATAATGACAATGTCCAGAGGAGAAATGGTGTCATTGAATTTTCTTTTATTGAACTTTGTATGTATAAGTATAATTAAAAAATAAAACAAAGAATAACTATTACAATACAAAAAAAGAGGGAGGGAAAGGATCAACTGTATATGGAACCACTTTCATATTTATGAAACAGTTTGAACTTGTTCTCTTTGTTTTACTCTGTTCAGACTGCTATAACAAAATACCATAGACTGGCTAGCTGTAAACAATAGAAATTCATTTCTCATAGTTCCAGAGGCTGAGAAATTTAAGATCAAGATGCTGGTAGATTTGGTGTCTGGAAAGGGTCTGTAGCCTTGTTCTTAGATGACGTCTCTCACTGTGTCCTCACATGGTGGAAGGGGCTCTCTAGGGCCGCCTTTATTCATAGGGCACAAATCTCATTCACAAGGGCTCCACCCACATGACCTAATCCCCTCCCCAAAGCCCTGCCTCCTAATACTGTCATCACCTTGGGAACTGGGACTTCAACATCATAAGAACTTCAGGGTCACACAAACATTCAGACCATTCGTTTTCTTGCCTGGTTCTTTAGTTTTTCAACAATCAACAATTGTAAAAGAAAAACAAATGTCAATGTTAAAGATGGTATTGAAATTTAATAAATAATTCAGTAAAGCCGTCATGATTAAAATTAGTAGTTTCAAAATAAAACCACGGCACCTCCCAATTTGTACTAATCTTCATTTTAAGTTTAGCCATGAATAAAACCTTCAAGTGGTCACATAGAATGAAGTCACTCAAATTCTGTGTTTTTATTGTTGCAATCAGCAAGCTGACATTATTTCAAATCATTGTTTATTTCGAATTTCTGTTTAAATACAACCATCTGTGGTTCCATTGTGGGTGGAGATGTGAATTGGGCCCTAAGTAAACTTGAATGATTTTAAGCCACCATAAACTTAATCTTAAAAAGAAATTCAGTAGTTATTCCATTAGTGTGCTAACTGGGAGTTTCCAAATGAACTGCCATGTAGAGTGTAATTTGTATTAGAGGGTGGGTAATAAAAATGCACCAATTTAAAGGTTATGTATAGTTTATTAAAACTCTAAACAACCACTGCAAATTGTTTAGAACTTGGACCAAAAAAATATGTTTCTGAGGAGTACTTATCACCGATGAGGTTTAGTAATGCTGACATATGGCGCTAATAAAAAACAGAACAATTTTAGTAAGTTTTCATTCTTGTTTTTAAATCCTCCACGGAGGATGCACCCTTTGATTGCCCTGATGCAGACTGATGTGTATCGTTGCTAGGAGACGCCCTTTCTATTTTGCCATCAAAAGTCACAAGCTTGTTTTATTTAAAAATGTAATAATAGGCAGTATTGCTAAGAGTTCAGAGATGTTGCTGGAGATACAATCTTTGGGCAGGACAGTGTGGTGAAATGTCAAAAATGCATGTCCTTTGATCTAGGAATTTTGTTTCAAGGATTTTGATCTAAATAGACATGGATATATTTAAAGATTTAGCAGTAAAAAAAATACAAAATAAAAAGATTTATCAGTGAAGATGTTAATTACAATATCACAGTAATGATAACTGGAAACAAATTGATCATAGAAGTTGAGCTAATGCATGCAGTAGAATGTGTAGTAGCCATTTGAAACAATCTCAGCTAAGAGTATCAATGCTATGGAAAAAATTTTATAATATATTCTTAATCGAAACAATCAGGTTGCAAAACACAATATGTATCATATGCCCTCTCTCCTTGTTTCAAATAAGAAAATGCATATTATTAGTACATAACACCCACTTCCCAGCTGTACACAAAGTACAGTACATTTATATTTTCTTTTATATTCAAATGAGAACGATTCCAGACTTTCCACCCAGAGACCACTCCAAATTCACCCTTTTTTCAGTTCTCATCCAAGGTCATTCTGGGAGGTGCCAGGGGATGCTTACCCTCAGACTCCACCTGCTTGCTGTTGCGTCCTCTAGACCCCTGCTGAGCACAGTTCCTCTCTCAAGCCCTGTGGGTCACCTCTGGCTATCTTGGGGAGCAGCTTTCTTTCCCAGGCCGCTCGCTCCTTAGCTGTCCTAAGCACACTTAAATCCCAGCTCAGAAGTTTAGAAATGTTTTGCTGAATGTTTGGGGAAATAACCCAAGGTGAAGTGCAGTCAGTGCCTTTGCAACTAAGGACTCTGCATCTCTTTGGGACTCCAGGGTCAAAGCCACGCTCATTTAGGCTCTGTCCTCGGAACCTGGGGCCCCCTCCGAAAAGGGACCATCTCAGCCCTCCTCCAGTCGTAATGGGGTGGAGAGACCTTGCCTGGTCCCAGAGTGACTTCCTGCACACCAGGGATAACTGAAAGAGATGAGAACCATTTCCTTCTGAGGAACTCCTCCCCAACAGGTATCCCCCCAAATGCATAGAGGACCCAAGGTTGGGTTTGACCCCTCTGACCTAGGAAAAGCAAAATCAGCCGTTGTGAGCCAAATTCTCGAGACAGTTATAGCACTGTATATAACACAAGACAGAGAACCCCAGCAGTCCAACCCAAGTTTGTGTTTAGATAAAAACTGTTTCTCTAACTCATGAAAAACACATTCAGGATAAAGAATAGCCCTGCTTCCATTAGTAGCTGTGTCACTCTGTCAGACTAAACAAACTGAGGTCGTATTTATGGTGACCTTGCCATTTTCTCTCAGCATTGCAGATAGGTCTTTTACATTTGTATAATTAAGACTGAGACTTTTTCTACAAACAATAGAAGAGACAAATGAGGTCTCCGCCTCCAGAAACTACGCCTTGTCAACACATTTTAAACATGATTTCTCTAGTTACAAACTTCCACATCCCTAGAAGTCACTCCACTACTAGAGGGGGGTGTGTGTGTCTGTGTGTGTCTGTGTGTGTGTGTGTGTGTGTGTGTGCATGTGCCTGTGTTTTGTGTCTTAAAGACTGATCACAAGAGTACTGAAATATAAACTGTAGCTGACTCAAGGTGATGAAATCATGGACAATGTCAATTTCCTTCTATTCGCATCTTGGGTTTCTTTCTGCTTAGACTTTAACAATTACCTGGATCAGGCACAAAGCACCCACCCAAAGTTGAGTTTTAATGCTTTTTCTTGGTTTTAAGATGCTCATATTTTATTTTCTCTTCCCTCAATCTTCCTCCTAAAATATGAAGCCAAAAATGTCTGATTAATGAAGGCTTTCAGTTAGTTGTACTTTATGATGTGTTTTACAGACAATTGCCTGTAATTTGGATGGTTGTAAGGCGGCAGATGGGGTCTGCTTAATCACAGAGAGGAGCCTGACTAGAGGGCAAGATTGAAAAGCAAAGGTGGTCATTTAAAACAATGTCAATTGGATACTGAAGAGTTTGTTGTCAGAAAACATTCATTTTGGCAAATATTTTAATTTAGTGATATTTATTTAAAACTAAACTAGTTTTAAAACCACAGGCATCCCTTTGATTAACTTATCTGTAGCTCACTTTTTGGAATCAAATCTGATTTTTAAACGTTTGTTAACTTAAATTTTAAAACTTTAAAGCAATTGTTTTTAATCTGTGCTTGAGCAGCTTCCCATCTGTCAGGTAGTAAATGGGCTGATGCTTTTTAAAACAATTTTTTAAAATTTCAAATTACCAAAGTAATACATATTCATTGATGAAAAGATGATAAATACAGAAGAGTCCAAAGAAAAGCACTGCTCCCCAGTCTCACCCTGCTGTTCATGAGGAAACTGCTCATTTGTGGTATGTACCTCCAGCCTAACACACATTCACAAACACATTTGTACCCAGACACACACACATGTAAGCATTCTTACGAGACACACTCACAAGTGGGTGATTACAGCATTGTCCTGGCCACACTATTTTGTGATCTGCACGTTGTCGCCTTTACAGTATGTTGTCAACATATACCCTTAGATATTCTATTTAATATATTTTAATAGCTGTGTTGTATTCTGTGACATTGTTGGTTATTTAAATGATTTTTAATTCTTTGCTATTATAATGAATGCTTCTGTGTACACCTTTGTTGCATGTTTCCTGTTTACTTAAAATAATTTCCTTAACTAGAATTGCTAAAGCAAAGGAAATGTATGTTTTCAAATTTTTTCAGATGTACTGACAACTATCCCTCCAAAAGTATACTAATGTACACTTCTTCTAGTCAAGTAAAAGCATTGGTTTCCCACCACTGTACCCCAGTACTGGCTATGCGAATACAATCTGCCCTCCATATCACCAGGCTACACATCCAAAGATTCAACCAACCACAGATCACAAATATTTGAGAAAAAGATCACATCTGTGTTGAACACGTATAGACTTTTTGCTTGTCATCATTCCCTAAACCATCCAGGATAACTGGGACATAATATTTACATTGCATTAGGTATAAGTAATCTAGGGATCATTTAAAGCACATGGGAGGATGTGTGTAGGTTATATGTAAATACTGTGCCATCTTATGTAAAGGACTTGAGCATCTGTGGGTTTTGATATCCAAGGGGGATCCTGGAATCAATCTGTTGTGGATATCAAGTGATGACTGTATGTTAAAATGTCCTTGGCTAACGGACATTTTAAGATGCAGTTCTGACTAAATGACTCTAGGAAGGGAAATACAACAGTATCAAAGGGCAAGGCAGCGGCATGTGTCTGCCTCTGTCCCTGATGCCGAAAGCTGTATCTCTATCCAACGTCTCCTTTCTATCACTATGGACAACAGCAATGTTGGGCACAGCCAGAAGGTTTCAATAACAAAGATTGTGTGTGTGTGTGTGTAGATGTGTGTGCGTACACAGATAAATATCCCAATTTTGTTAAAATATGTACGTGTTTATGTACTGATGCTCACACATGCTTGCCCCACCCAAAGACATAAATGGTAAGTCAAAATGCCAACACTGGTTATCATTGGAAGGTGGGAATAGAGAAAGTTTCCTTCCCTTCCTTATACTTTGAGATGCTTTAAAATTTCCTAGAGTGATCATCTGTTGCTTTTGAAAACATATACTACAACCAACTGATAAATGTGAATTTTCTTCTTTCAAATAAATTTTTAAAAAAATAAATTTTATTTGTATGTTTGAGGTTTGCAACATGGTGCTATCGACTACATACAGACAATTGGGATTGTCTTGCACAGGTGTTCTGTGCAATATCTTAGTACCTGCTATTTTTCATCCATTCTGCCCACTTTTTACCCTATAAGGTCCTCAGTTTGGAAACCAGTATGGGACATTGTAGGCTAAGTCATCAGAAGATCCAAATACTGGAACTAACCTGAACTAACCATCTGAAACAAATCTCTGGGCACCAGCCTCCTCATTTTTAATTAGAAATTAGGGATAAGATTAGGTTTCAATTCAAATATCAGCTGTACTTAAGTGGGTCACTGTGTTGATAATATTTTGAAAGCTTAGTCCAGAACTGAATCTGGATGGTTGGAAAGACCTCCATGATTGACTAGAATTCCTGATCAGGAAGAAATGCAGTGACTGATTACTAATGTCTGTCATGGAAATAGAAACAACCTAGTCTCCGTCCTTGGAACAGGCATCTCTAATAATCCTTCTCAATCTTAAGTTATACTTTCTTATGCTTCCTCATTCATCTTGCTTTACTATGTTGTATTTTTTTCCTTTCTAAATACATCTTTTTAAAGATTATCGAAATTTAAGTTGATGACCAAATTAAATTCAATAAATATTTGCTCAAATTTGACAAATATTTGATCTATGAAATGTAAAGGCAAATAGGATTTGATTCTTTTCCCTAAGAAACCCCCAGTCTTGGAGGTGCTGGAGTATGGAGTCCTAAACTACATTTCGCCAAAAGATTTCCTTAGGTTCCAAAGGAGGTTCCGTCTAGTGATGGCTAAGGTGTTTATCCCCAAAGCAGACAGGCCTGCAGTGACTCAGGTTCCCTGGAAAGGAAGGCCACCATGCAGAGGAGGGAGGTGTACCAGCTGAGTCTCAGACTGGCTCAGTCCGTCCTTGCATGCAGCCCAATTCTGTTTGACGAGGAGATTGGTGCTTGCGCTTCAGGATGAGCCTCTGCTGCCTTGCTGGATCCTTGCTGGTAACAGACAGCAGGTGGTTAGGAATGGGAGCCTGTGTGAATTGGTGGTGGAAGGATTTTTCAGGGTACTGTCACTGGTATTAGATTAAATACCCTTTGATCCCAGGGATACAGGGGCTAGATGTAGGGACACCTGCCCACTGAACAGGTGTTAAAACAGAGGAATAGTAAAGGCAGAGCATTCCTGGCTGGCAACCCTGAATGTTTTCCCGCTTCTAAGAATGGTATCAGCCCCAGGTATGTAACTCTTGCTGGGGGACACACTTTTTGCTTCACAGAAGGCAGAAATTCCTGACTCATAAAAGGATCTGACGTGAGGACTTGGAACTCTCATGGGAATTAGGTCCTGATATCCTCAAGGGCCTCTTCAATTCTGAGACTGTTTGTCCCCCTTCCTTCAAAGTGTCACCTTTGAAAGCAGGCTATCATGTACCTGGTCTCAGGACATTGCTCCACTTGCGAGAGTTATCATAAGGCTGCCTGCCCTCCAACCCCAGCTTCGCCACTCACCAGCCATGCGATCTTGAGCAAATGAATAAATCTCTCTGCCTCAGTTTCTTCACTTACTAAGTGAGGATAATACTACTACTTACCTCCTGAGGTTATTGTGAGGACTAAATGAGCTTCCAGGCCTTCTATGAGGAGTGCAAGCAGGGTGGAATAAAGGAAAATCATTGTTCCACAAAAAAACTGCAAGTGGAGAGTTCTTAAATTTTTGAAATGTTTTCGAACTGATTCTAATAAATTAAAATCTAAAGACCCGTAGTTGCCTTTCATTTTCAAGTTCTTTTATAGGTCTGAAAATATAATTTTGTGCTGTTGTCCAAGGTGTCTTTGTTCAGTAGACTTCTCTTCCAAAAATATTGCAATGGACACAGATGCCCCCTTTGGCCCTGCCCCGACCACTGGCAAGAAACACAGTGGATGTATGTGGGAGACAGAGGCCTCTGGGCCCTGGGTTCTTTCTTTGATCAGTAAGGAGAAGCGGTGAGGAAAGAGGAGAAATGAGCTCTGCAAATGGGCTTTATTAGAGGTGTGAAAAATGGGAGGCATGTAGGGTACAGATTGTTGTCAGAGGCCAGGAGGCTGTGTTTCGGTCACAGACCAAACATAGGACCTTGGCAAGTCATGTGACACGCCAGGATTTCCTCTTCTCTGAAGAATGGGGAGGGTCTGAAATAGACAACACCTGAGGCTCCATCCAGTTGAGATATTCTGGGAAATGTTTGAAAAGTGACTGATTGCTGAGAGACAGAAGAAAGGACACTTTCGTGCGAATACGTTTGAGAGCGCTTGGAGAAGGGACAGAGCGTCAAGTGATGCAGAAACAAGGGTGCCTCGGGACAGAGTTGAGCCTGGGTATTTGGGCAGCTCTATTTCCAGTTTTCCCTGTGACCTAGAGGCTGCCACTCAGGTTGTGAAGCGGAAAATGTCGATGGTAGCAGCGTCCTCTTCCCAGCTTCACAGGGACTGTGCTGTTACCATGGTGATGGCTAGGTGGTGTGATGTGTGCCTTTGTGCCGCCACAACCTCCTTCTTTGTTCTCATCCCAACTATAGGTACTACCTCTGGGGCTGGAAGAAAAGGCCCAAGTAGGAGATTTCTGTGTTTGTTTGACTCACCTCAGGAGCAAATCTCTTTCGCCCCTACCGTTCCTTCTATCCTACAAGGCACTCAGTTTCCTGACTGTAAGTTCTGAGGCATTCGGATCCTGTTTCTTGAGGGAGGTAGAGACCAAAACCTTTGAAATACAAGACCTACTAAATGAGAACAGAATAGTTTGGTCTGTCCCTTTGTTCTGTGTCTGACAGTAGCAGCAAGAGATGCTTTCAGGGAAGAACACAGTAGTTGCCTCCGGTGAAGTCAATTCTAAAGGTTAGGGATGTGAGCCTCTTTGACTTGCCCTGTAATAACTCATTCTGGCTTTATCATTCATGTGAGCTCCTGTAAGCCTGTCTGGAACTTATTTATTCTTTCAGGCTTTATTGGATTCCAAGGGGTAGAGGCAACCCCAGAGGCTTGTGGTTGAGTTGTCCCCTCATCAGTCAACTCTGGCCTCCAATGGGGAAGTAATATTCTCTGTAGAAAATTCTCTGCTGGGGTTCTTTCCTTGGCTCTGCCAGTAAACTGCTATGACCCGGAGCAAAGTCCTTCAGTCTCTCTGAGTCTAGGTTTGCTAGTCTAGGAAACAGAAGCAGGAGCATCTGTCAAGCCATAGCTCACGGGGTGGCTGTGTTCTGAAGGCAGGGACTGTACCCAATTCATCATGGGATGCCCAGAGCTCGACACGGCTCCTGGCACATCACAGTAATTCAGGAAGTGGCTGCCAAATGGAAGAAATAAATGGAGACAACTTTGATGGTGATAGTTCCGTACCAGTTGGAACTCTTGGTGGCAAGTGAGAAGCACCAACTCAGATTAACTTGTGCAAATACAGGGCGTTTCCAGCTGGGAAATGCAGGAGCAGAGCTCCATGGGCTCCAGGAAACCATCAGGGCAGAAACCACTGGAGCAAAAAGTAATTTTGCTTGTTTGAAACCCACAATTTGGAGGGAAAGATACTGAATTAAGATACCTAGATTTCTAATCCTGCCCTGCCCTTCTGACTTCATTGACCTTGGGCGAGGCATTGTTTTCTAAGCCATGGCTGTTAGCTTGCAAAACAGGGATGAGTGTATTCGCTTGGCATAGGGTATGCTATGGTCTGAATGCTGTGTGTTCCCAAAATCCATGTCAAAATTTTTATCCCTACGGTATTAGGAAATGAGGCCTTTGGGAGTAACTAAGTTACAAAGATAGGATTCTTATAAGTCAGATTGGTGCCTTGAAAAACAGGCCCAAGAAAGGCCATTTGTCCCTTTTACCATGTGAAGACACAGTGAGAAGGTGCCATCTATGAACAAGGAAGTGGGCCCCTACAAGACCATGAATCTGCTGGTCTCCCAGCTTGAAAACCATGAGAAACATAGCTTATATATGTTGTTTATAAGCTATTGAGCCTGTCATATTTTGTTTTAGAGCACTGAGTAAAGGTGGTTGAGAAGCTCAGCAGAAGTAAAATATGTGAAAAATTAATACCAGCCTTAAAGTGTACTTTCAGTGTAAGGTGGGTGGCAAATACATGATTGTTTTAAGTAAGCCTGAAAGCCTGATTTGCTTTGCATGAATTTGTTTTGGAAGAGTGTTCAGGACATTTCTTTGTGTAAATCTATTCTTGTGCTGACTTAGACCTTGTGCTTATTTAACGCTTTACAAGGAATATTTAATCCCTATTGGACTCAGTGTAATAGGTTTATTGTTATTTCCATTTTAAAGAGGAGGACACTGAGGCTTTATGAGATCCATAGCTTCACCAATGAGGAAGATGGTGGGGAGTGAAGGCAGGAGGGCAAAACTGAGGTCTCACTGAGCACCTGGCATGAGCTACGCCTTAGAGGCCATCCTTGCATCAGGGTTGTCCTCACCTGTCAAGGTGTGTAAGAGCTGGGTGAAGCTTAGGTTGTAGATCTAACTGCTCCTTACTGAGGTTCAGAGCAGCAGGCACTTAGTCACAGCTTTCTAACTTCCATTCTGTATCTGTCAGCTCCTAGGAGGAAGCCTCAGAAGTGTAAACCAAAGGGAATGTGTTTTAGTCCATTTTGTGCTGCTAGAATAGAATACCTGAGGCTAGGTAATTTATAATGAACAAAAATGTATTCGTTTTCATGGAGCTGGATGTCAGAAAGTCCAAGATGGACAAGTTACACCTCATGAAGTCCTCCTTGCTGCCATCATCTCATAGTGGCAGGTAAAGGTGCAACAAATCATGGGAGAGCAAGCAAGAGAGTAAGAGGGGCTGACCTGGCTTTATAACAAGTCAAGTTTCAAGGTAATTAATTCATTTTCACGATAATGGCATTAATTCAGCTCCTTCATGACCTAATCACCTCATTAGGCCTCATCTCCCAACAATTTGGCATTAGGCATTAAGTTGCAAAGGCATGAACTTTGAGGGTCATATCAAACCACAGGGAGATGAATTCAAGGAGAGTCAGAGAGGCTGGAAAGCCAGCTGAGATGTGCACACAGGAGCAATGCCCCAGTCATGCTGCAGAATTGGCTTGTAGGACAGTCACTTGGCCACTGCTAAGAACCACACACAATACCTGGCACCACAAACACCACCAGCATGAATACCATCCCCAGCGTGGATACCATCCCAGCCCCTATAATGCCATCTTGCTGTATCTTCTGTTGTCCTTGCTTCCTTATGTTACTAGCCCTGGAGTCAACTCTGGTTTGTATCATCTCTACATCTGATGAGTTGAATCAATGTCATGTGACCCTGTTATAGCTGCAAGGGAGTCTGTGAAAAGCTAACAATTTCAGCTTCTACGGTGAGAAGCAATGGTACTACCATGTAGTTAAAAATGGTTTGATTCCAAAGTCTGAACAGAGTATCAGGTCTTTGATCCCAAAACGTGTTCCTGAAACACCAAATGTGATTACATGAGGTCTCAGGAAAGACTGGCTCACTCTCTTATCTTCACGTTAAGGAGCTGAAAACGAATGCCACGAGGCCCCCACTTGCTTCTGGTGAGGCAGTTCAGTGCATATCCTCCACTGGATTTTCTAAGGTCTGTTCTCAGCTCAGCTCCTCTGGGAGGCAAATCTACAGAGTCTGTACTGGGTCTGATTCATGGGCATATGGTGCTGTGTCATTTTGTTGCAACATAAATAAAAATATTTGACGTGAAAACTTGAGGGATGGAGGCTTCTGGAGCCCCCACATTCTATCAGCTGCTGCAAGCTGTGAAAGGAAGGATGTGTCTGGTGCCCAGACTGCCTCTGTGGGAAGCTGCTGGGGAGGCAGCCTCTCCTTGGCTGCTTGTTGGTGGTCTTTCTCCTCATGCCTCCTCCTGTCCCAGCCTTGCCTCGTAAGAAAATTGGGCTTGGTTTAGAAAGAAAAGTCACAAGACTTCCAGGTCTCATACAGAGGATTCGGAATTGAGGTGTGAACCTTCTCTGAATGTCTGAGGATAGAGAGCATGTGTGATGGAGGAAACCATGACCGTACCTGGGTCTAGGTCTCTTCTCCCATGACCAGCTGGGTTTTGGACTGTGCCATGGCTCAACCTGGCTTGGCATGATGTCATGGAATTTCCAGTTCCTCTGAAAGAGACGAGCTTTTGCCCTATCTGATTGAAATATTTTCAAGAAGTTGATTTGTGTGGTATCTACAACTTGTCAGAGGTCTCCTTCATCTGATATCTCATTTGCTGCTTCCCCCAAATTGGGTGGGAATCATTACCCCTTGTTATAAATGGATAAGCACAAGAGAGTGAAGTGGTTGGCGCTACCACATGTCTGGTTGATATTGCAGACCGGCACAGGTTGTCTGACTCTCAGGCTACAATTATTCTAAACCAGAGATTTTTAGTCAAAAAGAACCTTAGCATCCTCCTTATTTTATGGTGGAGAAAACTATGGCTCAGATTAGTTAAATAACATACAAATATTTGCACAGGTAGTCAGTGGCCAGATGGAGACTTGAACTGGCAGAGTATGACTTTGAAAATTGGAGAAACCCAAATCCTGCCTTTGCTTCCTTCCCAGCCAACCTACCCAATAAAACGGGTGTGGTGGCATCCATGCAGTAGTTTTGCTTTAGTAGTAAATAAATAAAATATAAAAATGTTGAGCTCCTTAAGCAATAGCTTGCACACAGTAGGACTGTCATACATGTTACCTCCTCTCTTGCCAGATATTCTTGTCACTTATCTAGTCTCCAGCAGCTGACTCACTGGAATGTCCCCGATGTTGGAGATACTGCCTGTCTCTTGCCCGTGGGGGTTGGCAGGTCAACCCCCTCATTAACTACAATGACTTTGATGAAGTGCCAGCCTGTAATTCTAAAAATGTCACATTATTAGGACCTAATAGGTTCCTTCAGTCACAACCCAGGAATCTATCCTCAAAACAGTCAGATAACTGAGATTTTCCTCTCATGTCATGCATGCCAATATTTTATAAGCAGTGATTGCCATCTTTATTTTTTCAATTTCTCATTTTCAAGAATTATTTATGCACACATCTTGCAAATATGTGTCCCCTGCATTCCCAGGTTGGTGACTTGAATAAATGTCCCTCTTTCCTCCCTCCCACCCTCGGTTTTTGGCTCTGTAATATCTCATTATATTCTAAAGAGCTATCTGCAACACAGGGTACCACAGATGCAATTAAATCTGCTTCTGTAGCGACATTGCTCTTAAGCGAAATATATTGATCGCCGAAGCTTTGGACCCACTTTAATCAAGTAATCTAAACAGGACTTAAGCTTCAAAAGCCGCACGATGTGCCCAGCTTCAAAGCGCTTACTGATACACTGAATTAATTTATCCGGGATGTACTAATGCTTCTCGCAACCCCATGGATTATAATGTTAGAGGTTGCAATCCGGACTCTGATAATATTCCCAAAGCCTGGCCTCTATTGATTGTCATGTAAAAAGGCACAAAGGGGAGCAGAGTAGAGGGGAGGAGGGAACAAAGGGACCAGGGTTGATTGAGCAAGACGGAAACATCTTGGTCCACAGAGGGCCCGGTAGGCAATGGAAGAACTCGAGCTGTACCCCTCCTCCTGGGCTGGGCCTGGGAGGAAGGGGTGTGTGTGTGTGTGTGTGTGTGTGTGTGTGTGTGTGTGCGCGCAGAGGTAACATTAACAGTGGGGATTACTTCCATCAGCCCCAGCTGCAACTGTGAGGTGGACACCAGAGAGGGGTGGCTTGTATGTGTGTCGCAGAGAGGGAGGGGAGTTGGACCTTTGTTTTGCTGGTCAAGCTGGCAGTCACTTTCTTCAGATAGTTACCCCTCCTTGCATTTCCTCAGGGCACCACTTATTCTTGACCTTGACCTTAATCCCTGAGTGGGGATTAATTAACCCTTTAAATGGGGCTCCTACTCA
The DNA here is from genome assembly GCA_004026905.1 of Hystrix cristata. Classification (NCBI taxonomy): domain Eukaryota; kingdom Metazoa; phylum Chordata; class Mammalia; order Rodentia; family Hystricidae; genus Hystrix; species Hystrix cristata. Next base: position 23,497 of record PVJO010008230.1, on the reverse strand, counting down.
CCTCCCAGATCTGGGGCCTGTGACATTATTTATTCATTCAGCAATTTATTGAGCATTTGTTATGTGCCCAACATTATTCCAGGGCCTGGGGATGCGACAGTGGGCAGGATGGACACAAGCCCCATAGAACTGACTTTCTACTGGTGAGAGTGGGAGGTAAACTAATGTGTTGTCTTTTGTTTTGGTTAGAGTCTGATAGTGAAATGTATTCTGGATACACAAGAGAGGATGAGAGTATCAGTGTGGATTCAGTTTTGAAATCCAGGACATCACCCTGGGAAGGTGACAGCTGAGCAAAGATCTGAAGGAGATATGGGAAGGAACCACAGAGTTCTGAGGGAAGAACATGTGCAAAGGCCCTGAGGTGGAACATGTGTGGGATGGATGAGGAGCGAGAAGACTGATGTGGCTGGGACAGAGTAGGAAAGAGCAAGATTATGGGAAGTCAGAGATGGTACAGGTACTGGGAAAGGCCACTGTCAATCAGTGTATTTAGTTCCTGTGCCACAGTGATTGGTTCAAGGATAGGACAGTAACATAAACATGAAGGACAAAGGCTGAATGACCCACAGCCATCTTGTCACTGCATGGAGCCCAAGGGCAAAGTCAAAATGGAGGACAGTGGTGCCGAGGATCTTGAATCCTACTGAGTCTAAAAACCATATAACTCTTGAAACTTTTCCTTTATGGGATCCAGTAAATCCTCCTTTTTACCTAAACTGTTTTGGATTAAGTAAATACATCTTGAAACCATGAAAGTCCTAACTCTTGACACTAACTTTGGGGATAGAGCACATAACTCAAGCATCCATTTTCTCTCTGGGTGCTGCTGAAGCCCTGGCCTGGTTCTCCTCTCTGCTTAGGAATGGGAAGATTCATATGCATGAGGGGGGACATCTCCTACCCCGAGGGCTCTATCTCCTTCTTCCCTTTCTTCTGCCTTCAAAACCCACCTGGGATAGCAGGGATGGGGGATGGCAGAACTCTGGTTCTTTTCAAATTCTGGTTTGTTGTCTTCCAGTCCATCTCCCCCCAAAATTATTCAACCCTGTTGGTTCTTTTCTCCTTGAAAGGAAGGAGAAGGTAGTAGCATTGATTAAGGACCTGCATACACTGAGTTTGTACATATGCTATTGTGTCTTTGCTCCTATAGAAGGTAGGTATTGGCAACACTGATGTTGATCATATACCACGATAATATATAGACCAGCAGCCAATTCTGATGGTTGGTGCCCATGCCTACATACAGCTGAAGTTTTTAGTCTTGGATATTACTACCTCCTTACATCTCAGAGATCAGCAGAGGCCCCCTGCCCTATGAGATTCAAGTCAAATGGATTCAAATGCTGCTCCTAATGCAATCATAGGCAGCCGTGCTTCTTTCGTTCAATCTAATAGGGCTTTATGGAAAGTGAGGGTGGTGGTTGATGTTTCCTTATTCTTTCCTGGCTTCAGGCTTCTCTGAATTACTGAAGATTTTCTTGCATCTCACATCGCTGCTCTGTTCCTGATCACATCATCCCAGTGTGGAACCCCCACCCCCAGCTTCCACCAGTGCATATTATTAATACAGGCATTTGCATATAGAAGTTGGGAATACTGACTGTTGGGAATACTGAAGTGGGGATACATCATAGCACTATATGTAAGAATTTGAACACCAGGTGTCCCTGTACTGACATTTATTTAGCAATTCCCAACCAGAGGACTCAGTCTTGTTTGGCCTTTCTTTTCTTAGCCCTGTTGCTAAGCCCACTTTTTCTTCCAAAGCTATCCCCACTTCTTGACATCTCCTTCTTTTCTACTTTTCCTCCCTTCTTTACCACTCAATTCCCAAGTACTTTTTTTGTTTTTTTTTTCTGTTTTTTTGGTACTGGGGATCGAATTCAGATTCTTGGGCCTGCTAAGTAAGCGCTCTAACCACCGAACCCTCCCAGATACTTTTGCAAAGAGAAAATGTGAGTTTTCCAGCCCTACTAATCTCTAGATTTATCTGAGGGCCTCTTCATGTGTTTACTTACCAGCAGGACCTTCACTAACATCCCCCTAGAGCAACACAGAGGACACAGCTTGGCTCTGTGCCTTGTTTTTTCTTTTTTCTCCTGGGCACACCAGTGTGTGCTGGGAGGGGCGTGGATTAGTGATGCCTCCCAATGTTGTAAATGATTCCAGGGCGTAGGAGACAGAAGCAGCTGCCACAGCCAGCTTTGACTCCCAAAACTAACCCTTTTTCTCTTTATTACATCCTTTTAGATGAGAGAATGGCTGCTCTGTGAGCTTAGGTGGATACATAATTTGCCCAGTGTAGCACAGCTGGTGTCTAGAAGAAAGGGGATTTCAATCCAGGAATGGTAATGGCAAATTTATGTCATTCCCACCACAGCAGAACAAATTCAATAAAAATTCATTGTGTCCACCTGGATCTATCACACATATTCAGTAAGCTTCTTTTTTTTATAAAGAAGCAGGCTTCTATGTAGGGAGAGGAGGATGGAAAATAAATGGTGCCTTCCTAGGAGGAATTCTTTCATCTCACAGGAGGATAAACCAGATAGTCAATAAAGTAAGGTGGAAATTCAGGAAGTAAGGTGGAAATTCAAGGAACACTCTGAAAGCCCTTTACCTGTCTATTGAAGAAGCCCCATAACAGTGTTGTGAGCTTGGATTCTAATAACCCTGGGTGAGTTATTTCCCTGCTCTTCCTCACATTTTTTTTTTCCATCAGAGAATGAAGGTAGTAATAGCACCTCTTGCGTAGGCTTGTTGTGAAGGTGAAATGGATTAATACTTGTACTTAGAAGAGTGTCAGCACGTTCTTACGTTTACTGGCTGTCTGTTACTGTGAAAGATATCTGAGATAAGGCAGCTTATAAAGAGAAAGGGTTTATTTTGACTCACAGTTTTGGGTGGTTTTAGTCCATAACTGATTGGCCTCATTGATTTGGGCCAGGGGCACCATATCATGGCGGCGGGTTTTGGTACAGGGAAGCTAGTCACCTCATGCACCAGACATGAAGGAGACAGAAAGAAGAGGAGCCATGGACCCACAATTTCCTTGGAGGGCACATCCCCAGTGACCCAAAGACCTCTCTGTAGGTCCTGCTTCTTAAAGTCTCTACCGCCTCCCCCAAAACACCAAGCTGGGGACCGAGCCTTTAACACACGGGCCCTTGGAGGCACTTATCCAAGCCACAGCAGCTCTTGCTATTAATGTATGGCGTAGTCGGCTAATAATTAATTCACCTAATAAATCATTCTTCCTATTGTCAAGGGAAGGAATTCCTGTGTCTGAAGCTCGGAGGTGAAGCAACCACCTCCATACCACAGAGAACACCACCCCACCTCCATATGTGAGATTTTTGGGGGATATTTTGTGGCATAGTTAGGACTAGAAAGCAAGTCTCTGGGTGCCAGTCTGGTATTATTCTTGCTATATCCCAGCTGAGAGTGGCAAGCATGCAAGAGAAACTATCGGGAAAGCTCATTTGTAGAAAAGGTGGGTTTGAGTTGCGTGGAGACTGTATTTGGGAATGGATGATAAGGAAGAATCGTATGACAAAAACTGCCAGGAATCCACCAAAATCCATTCTTCTTATATTCCATGGTGAAAGAGTTGTGGCTGAACATGAGCTGCCCAGTTAGGGGCGTTTCCCATCTTCTTCTTATTAGCAGTGGTACAGTCATGTTGAAAAGTTCTCACCAGTGTATTGCGAGTAAAGAGAAATGAGTCACTCCCCAGCTGGTACCTCAAGATATGGGCTCTGTCTCTTCTGTATTCTTTCCCACTTTCGTGCTAATTAAGAATTGATCAGATAGATAAGCAGGCCCCAGGGCAGTGCTTCTTTATCTGCGTTAGAGAACTAGATTTCCACTCCACTCTAATCTAATCCACCATGGAACAAACTTTTGCTCTACAACCATTGAGATGAGTTCTCTGGGCATGCGCTTGGGTGTCATAGGTTTGGTAAGTTGTGGTAAAAGTTTGAGAGAGCGCTGAACGTTACAACTCAACTCAAGTGGACTTTTACCAAGAAGTTTGTGGACTGGTGCTAGTCTGCCGTCTACACTTTAAGTAGCACTGCCCTAGGATACTTGGAGACAAGATGGAAGTGTAGGATCCCAAGGGTTGTGTGGAGCAGAGTGACCTGCTGGCCTCGAATATTCACATCAGGTGCTTAAAATTCAAGATGGGAAATAAAAGCCATCTCCTTTAACCACTGTACCTTAGGATTGCTGTATCCTAATACAGAGAAGGCATGCATTGTATTGATAGGATGTGCTATGTACATGTACTAACTTCCCACAAGGAATGTGAACACTATGCACTGGAAACATGTACAAAATACAAAAATAGAAAAAACAGAAAAGTAGGCTTTCGAAGCCCAAAATGACCCCACGTGATAGCGCAAGCTGTAGACATGTTGGTTCTACTTGCTGGTACACTATCACTGTCTTAGTCACCTTCCTCATTGCTGGAACAAAATACCCAACACTTGCAATTTAAAGGAAGAGAGGTTGATTTTGGCTCACAGTTTCAGTGGATTCAGTTCATGGTTGGGTGGCTTCAAGGCAGAAACAGAATGACAGAATAGCATGGGAGAAGAAAGCTGTTTGCCACATGATAACCAGGAAGCAGAGAGAGAAGGAAGGAGCCAAGAATGAGAATATACCCTTTCAGGGTTGGGAATTTAGCTCAAGTGGTAGAGTACTTTCTTAGCAACCACAAGGCCCTGAGTTCAATCCCCAGCACCCCCAAAAAAGAAAATTTAAAAAAAAAGAATATACCCTTCCAAGTCATGTTCCCAGTGACCTGCCCCTACTGACCAGGCCCCACCTTCATATGTGAGGCTTTTGGTGGGTATTTTAGACCTAAACCATAGCAGCCACACTTCCACATGACATCCCCAAGGAGAAAGCATTTGTCAGAATCCAGAGTCTGTGCAACATCCGGATGCATCTGATAAGAAAGAAGGCTGATGAGAAGATAGAAGCCAGTCCCAGGGGAGCCTCTGCAGGTAGTAGACAGGGAGTAAATATAGTCACCTTCCTCTCTTCCCACCCCGCTAGCTCCTGCCTCTTCTTCCCAGGGGCCAAACTCGAGTGAAGGCCGAGGCGAAGGGAATGCTCTAGGTAGATCAACCTCAGGGTTTGGAGGAGGCTTCAGAAGCAAGAAAGAGAATCTAGTGGGCACAATGACTATATGCCCTGACCCCAGCTTGTGGGAGCTGCTTAACTTTCAGGAACACTTTGTTTTGTTTTTTTTTAAAAAAAAAAAAAAGAATTTATAGTCTCTGGATGTAACTGCCAGTGAGGAGGCCACATGCTTCCTCCGAGGCACCACTTAACTGAAAATTGGACTTCCCGAATGCCAGGCGTGCAGGTCTGCTCTCACCTGGGCCACAGAGGATGAGCAAATGGTTCTTTCTGTGCTGGCCTCTTGCCAGTTCCAATTCCACCTCTTTATCCCCTGTTCTCTGTTGTCCTTGTCTAAGAAGCCACCATCTGGCTGCAACACGCCTAAGGAAGGTATTGGTAAGTTGGGGACCTGGGGTACATCCCCCGCTGCCTTAAGAGATGATGAGTGGCTGTTTGTCAGCAGATGTAGCTCAGTGGCATTTTAATATCCAAATGTCCCTCCCGCCTTATGAAGGAGACCGCAGACTATTGAAGGCGTTTCACACAGAGAGCCCTGATTGCTGCCGCCAATAATTTCCTTCAACAGCCATTAAAACACTTCTGAATGTGTTTTTAAAAAAGAAAAAGAAGAGAAAAGGTTGGGGGGGTTGAGGGGACCAACATCCTTCCTATTTCCTGGAAAATATCAGTGTTCACAGGGTGAACTTTAACTAATCGGCTGGGATGTTAACATTGGCTGTTCGAGGTTATTAGCACATTGTCAGCGCCTGCTTCTCCTCCTCAGCCCAGCTTGGGGACAGGGTGGGCAACTTGGAGTCCTGTGAAGGCCACCAAGCAGCCCAAGTCCCCAAGATTAAGCATAGGCAGAGCCTGGCCCTCCTTGAGGAGGGTTGCACCTGGACTGCCCATTGGCATCTTCTGGTCTAAGAGAGAGGCTGACTCAAGCGCTGGAGAGTGAATGATCCTTGTCTGCCCAGCTTCTGCCTCTGTGGAACAGCCAGCGCTCACATCCTTAGGCATCCGCTAACAAATGTATGTGGAGGGCCATCCCCATTCCGGGTTCCAGACTGGGGATGCAGCAGGGTGGATCTGTAGGGTTCTGGCAATGGCCCACTCAGAACAGATATGGGTCGAGGGGCCAGAACAAGTCCTGGAGGACCCTGGTGGGCCAGACGCTAACCCTTCCTCCAAGTGGTTGGTCATTGCTGGGCCTCACTCAGGACAGTGACTGATAATTGGCCTGGAGGTATTTTAGCCCTTGACCAATTGCCACAGTCAAATTTTATGTTCTAGGGGGAAAAGACACAGCAACCTCCCCCACATAGAGTTTACCTTCTTATGAGCAAGGAGATGCGGCCAGCTTTTCTTTTCCATCCTCGCGGGAATGCTTTGAAATCCTTCCAGAATATATAGGGACAGCTTCATTTTCTGTACTGGGCTTATGTGGAGTCTTTTAAGATGGGCGTGAAGTAGCAGGCCACCTGGGCACAGACATCGCTCCAGGAACTGACTGGTCTCCCTAAGGCCAGGGTGAGTGTCCACAGATTTTTCTGGAGGTTCACTGAAACGGCCCTCCCAGCATGCTCTCCCCCACTCCTAAAGGAGTGGGCACAGAGGGGATAGTCCACAAACACAGGGACACAGAGCAATTGTCTCCAAAGGCTGTGTTCTGTCCCCTCTCCATGCCTCCCTTAGGGCTGAAATGATGGCTACGGTGCCATCCAACCCCAACCTGTGGGCATCACGCACCACTTTGTCCAATGGGGCACTTTCCAGACAGGAGGCAGGCGCTGACCAGCACACATGAGCCACGTTGTTCCGCCCTTGGGAATCACAGTCAGTCATAGCTCGTGAGTCTAGTTTTGTCTCTGGAGTGGAAAAACTGTCACATGGTTACTATTAGCATCCCTGGTCCATAAATGGAGTTTTACAAGCACTTTCTGGATTTCTGAGGCCCTTGGTTCTGAGGATTGTTAATGCAACCAAGAAGGTAGAAATGCAAAGGAAAGATGAGAAGGAGATGAGGCTGCAGTTTATCACTGACCAAGATAGAAGCAGCAACATTATTGTTCTTAAAAATTACCATTTATGCCCTCTGGCCTACTCTAAGAGCAAGTCTACCAAAAGTTGCCTTAAAACCTGTACATGATGACATGCTAGTGAAAAGGAAAATATGCACAAAGGCATATAAACCACACAAGGAATAGATGCACACACACAATCATACAGAAAACATAGGAAGAATGCACACTTTAGTGATGTCCTTCAGAATTTAGAGGCAAAAAAAGCTTTACCATCTGTAAGACAATTTGTATTCAGAAACTCATCAGATTTCCCTTTTTGCTTTATCTACTAGGAAGCTCAGGATTAAACTTCTCATTTTAATAATGGTAGGGTTACATTTAGGTCAGTGTTTCTCAACCTTTGCTGCAGGCTGGAATCCCTTAGGCAGCTAAAAACAAACAAACAAACAAACAAACAAACCCAATGCCTAAGCCACAGCCTAGATCAGTGATGGCGAACCTTTTAGAGCTTTCAATAATACAAATAGCCAGCTGCGGCGTGGGTTCACCATCACTGCTAGACTAAGGTAGAATGTTTGGAAAGATGGGGCCCAGGTACCTCACTTTTAAAGAGCCCTGAGCGATTCCAGTGTGATGTTCGGGCTAGCCAGTGTATTTGACTTTCTCTTGTCAAGAAAGATCACTTATTTTTATTTGTATTTTCCTTAAAACTGATTTTGATTTATGTGTAATCTTTCAATTTGGTTCTATATACTTGTCTTAGTTACTTTCCTGGTTGCTGGAACAAAATAGCAACACACACAACTTAAAAGAGGAAAGGTTTATTTTGGCACACAGTTTATAGAGGTTTCTTTCTGTAGTCCAGTGGTTCCACGGCCAGGCAGCATGGCAGAGGAGAAACAGCTCATGGGCTGGTGGCAGGAAGCGGAAGGAAAGATCAAGGAGGAGGGAGGAAGATAGACCCTTCCAGACTGTGTCCCAGTGACCCACCTCCTCCCACCCAACTTCACTTTCCAAAATCACATTTAGCTATACGCTCACTGGTGGACAAATCCACTGATGAGTATCTCATCTCCATGATCCAGTCACCTTGAAAGCCCCACCTATAAGCATATGAGGCTTTTAGGGGACATCTAGGTAAAACCATGAGGGCACTCTAGTAAATTGCCCAAAGTCCTCTCTGGAACAAGGTACAATGCAGACTAAAATGATAAACGTGTTTAAACAACAGGACACGCAGGCCGTGGCTGTGTGGTCTAGCTGGGGGCATGTTCCACAGGAGCACACACTGCAGGGAGGTGAGGGGCGCTGAGATCCAGCCACACGCCTGGGCCTAGCGCTCAGTCCGTCCACAAGCTCACGTTTCTAGGTTAAAGAAATGTACTTTTCTAAGTTAGTAGCTTCCCTGACTGATACCCTATTTGTGAGTATGGAGAATTCAAATTCTGCAAGAAATAACTTCCAGGAACATGTGGTTATATTTTTGTCCTAATCATCTGAGAAGTTGAACTTGACCTGCTAAATAAAGCTTGTGTGTAGGTCCAGGCCCCTGGGGAAGACAGAGCAGGCTTCCTCCTGGTGGGAATTTCTACATGGTGCTTCTAAGTCAGAGCTTTTAGGGACAGTCACCTCCCATTGGAATTGTGGTCCCTGTTTCGGGGATAGCCACATGGTAGGGCTTGTGCTAGGGTAGGGGAGATTGTCTCACCCAGATTGGGCCGCTCTGAATTTGCACCTTATAAATCTGCCCCTGGTGCTTTTTAACCAACCCATCACCTGGAGATACAGAGGCCTGGAAGGGCGGCAGGAAGGCTGGGTCTTGCCTTGAACCCCAGTTCAAATTCAAATGCTGGTAGAGGCAGAGGCTAGAAATATGTGAGCAAAGCCTTGGGCAGAAGAGGACCAGGGAGTGGGGGGGACTGTGATGAAATGGATCAGAGAGCAGTTGAGGGCTGCTCAGCCTCAAACTAAAAGGTGCTGGGAAAGAGGACCCAAAGGGAGATGATGCCACATGAATAACTTCATGAAGCTGTAAATTTCATCTCAATAGAAAAGGGCATCAACCTTCAGCTAACTCAAGTAGACCCTTTAAACTCAGGGAACCTCACACCCAGGGCACACAAGCAAGACTGGGCAAGGGTGTGTTGACAAATAGCCCAACAGCTATTAGGGAAAAAGAAGTAGGGGGACTTGTTAGCACTAGGGCCTCTGCCCTAGTTGTCAATCCCGAGAGCCCCTCCTTGGATTACAAGTGTCCCCTACCCTCAGGAAGGACAGTTCCCCACTGGGGTCCAGGGTACCTGAAGAAATCAAGGCTCCCAGTGGTGGGAACAGAAGTTTCTGGAATCTTCAAGTCTGATGTTAGCAGGCTCATTGCCCAGGAGACTATACAAGAGAACTTAAAAATAGCATTTTCTATAATTGTTTTAGTCTCTGGATGTTTAGTAACCACGTCTGGCAGTCTATACCCAAGACAGACTGGCTGTGGAGAAAGTCATTGTTAAAATAAAATCATTAGCTTAATAGGCTTGATGAAAATGGTGGTGAGATGGGAATTTCCTCTTGCAGTATGTTCTCCACTCAAAACAGTTCCCGAAACCAGCAGGCCATGTTAATTATTGACTAAAATGCCCCAATATCTCTCACAGTTTTTTCCCCTTAGGGATCTAACCCCTTACCTCTGAAAATATCTTGAAGTCCCAGAATTTGCATCATCAGATGGGCCTACATGTCCCTTAGCCCTTGAATGATTTGTCATTTGTTAGTTCCCTCATGACTACACACACACACACACACACACACACACTCGTGGACATGTGCAAACACACACATGTGCCAACACAAAGTACATGTTTTGCCGTCTTCTAAAGAAGACACCAGAAAGCATGGAGTAGTGAAGACAGCAAGGTCAAGTGCTTAGTGATGTCAACGTACCAAAAATTGTCAGGCTAAGGATGAGAATGCATCCAACTGAAATGTGCCTGAGCACAATGAACCAGAGTGAGGCAAAATCCACTATGGAAGAGTATCAAAAACCAGTCCTCCCAACCCTCCCTGTGGTGGGTTCCAAATGGCCAGAAAGTCTTTGTCTGTTCCCTTTCCCCACTCCTCCGTGAAGGACGGTGTTTCAGCTGGGTATAGTGCTACACACTGTGATCCCAGAACTTGGGGAAGCTAAGGGAGGAGACTTATAAGCTGGAGCCGAGCCCAGGCAACTCAGTGAGACCCGGCCTCAGAGGAAAAAAGTGCTGGGGATATAGATCAAGTGTGAAGGCCCTGAGTTCATTCTCCACTATTGAACACACACACACACGCACACACACACGCACACACACACACACACAGACACACACACAGGAGTTTAGGGTTTTCCCTTCCTGACTGGCCCTGAGGTGGCATTAGCCAAGTACAACTGGCAATGTGCCAGTAATGAGGTTCATGCCCTCAACTGGTCCAGCAGTGTTGTAGTTCAGGCTACTGTAACAAAATACCATAAACCGCATAGCTTTTAAATAACAGAAATTTACAGCTCTCAGTTTTGGAGGCTGGGAAGTCCAAGATCAAGGAACCAGATTGGACATCTGGTGAGGGCCTCTGCTCCCTAGATGGTGCCTCTTGCTGTGTCCTCACCTGGTGGAAGGGACAAGGCCTATTTTTAAGGGCCCTAATCACCTCCTCAGACCTCACCTCTTAATACTATCACATTACGAATTAGGTTTCAACATATGAGTTTAGTTGGGACACAAACATTCAGACAATAGCAGGCATCTCCCTTTTCTGCTTTTTGGGAGCCCTGAACTGCTAAGTTAGAAGTCTGGTTGCCCTTCTGGGGAATCCTGTGGCAAGGAGAGGAGGAGATTATGGAGGCCCTGTGATCCAGTGCTGAACACCCAGATGACTCTAGACCCAGCTGCCATCTGGCTTCAAACACATACAAGGCTGCAAACATGGCCAGCAGAAGGGCTACCTAGTCACCCTGTGGAATCTAGGGAGAAAATCGATTGTCATTTTTAAGCTGCTAAATTTTGCAGTGGCTGGTTATGGAGTCAAAGTTTTGCAAAACACGACTCACAGAGATACAGAGAACACACGTACTAAGCCATGGTGCCCAATCACCACATCTCTGATACTGGCCGTGCCCTCCCCCGGTTTCCCCCAGTTAATGGCATTAACAACACCGAGAGGCATCCAGGCCCTGGAGGAGAGGCCTCTTTTTCAAAACTGCCATCTCCTTGAATTATTGGGTGGCACATCCCAGGGAGACCTGCTGGTTCCTGGTCTGGGCGAGGGGCCAGACACTAGGCAGGCAGGCCCAGAGAGATTCTGGGAAGCACGTGCTTCTCGGATGTTGAATGTTCCCCAAAGGCCTGTACATTAAAGGTTTGCCCCCCCAGGTGGTGCTGCTGGGAGGTAGTGGAGCTTTTAAGAGGAGGGCCCTCCTGGAAGATCTTTTGGCCATTGGGGGTGGGCCCTTGAAGGGGAATGTGGGACCTCAGACTGTCCTGTTCTTGTCTGTCTACTTCCTGACTGGAGATGGAAGCATTTTGTTCCTACTCGTGCCCTTGCCTTTACATACCAACATCTGCCAGCGAAGGCTCTATGCCTTTGAGCCTCCAAAATAGTGAACTAAATACACCTTTACTCTTTATAAGTGTGTTGCCTCAGGTATTTTGTTGTAGTAACATGAACCCAACTAATAAACCAGGTTATTGCTTTCCTGACTTCATAATCTCATTTTGTTGGCCAGTATCTCAAGATAGAATTGTGTGACTCCAATCCCAGTTCCTCTTCAGAGGGAAAGGAAACAATGGAACATTTACGGAGCAGGGATTATGTGCCAAGCATGGGGTCAAGGACCCTCTCATACTCTACGTAGTACACGTCTATGGAGAAATGCTGGCCTACTCAGCTGGCTGCATGAAATCCTTAATTTCTATTTATAATTATCAGTTTGAGCCTCAAGTCCATGCTGCATTTATTTTAATTTAACTGATTTTTAAATCAAGATAGAAAGAATATGTCAAAAATAATACAAGGGAAACTTACAGTATAAGAACCCATTTATAGTATTTATAACCTTTGGTAGACATGGAAATATAGCCACATAAATGTTTGAACGAGTACATTTTCTCCCTTCAAATATGAATGCTCCAAGATGCATTTAAAATGTCCTTTCTCCTTGATTTTTTTTGATTCACATTTCACCCAGACATCTGAGAAGCATCAACCTAAGATCATAGTAAACCATTCCCTTCTTATTTAATAAGTCAAGATTTAAGGCATCAATTGTATTTGAATACACCAAAAGCTTGCAGAAAGAGAGAGAAAAAAGAGAGAGTCTGTGACTTTTAAGTACTTAGTTATTGTTGGTCTATAGAAGAAATCAGCTCCTGTCACTCATGAGGCACATAAAGGTGGTTTGAAGGAAAATGTTCATGGTAGGGATGACCTGTTGTTTTCTGTGTTTCCTGAAAAAGACTTAAACTGCTGCGAGATGAAAGGACTTCTCATCTTGGAGACTTGTTAAGCACCAGAATCAGCTTGAGTGAAGATGAAATGCCCTTTTGTGTATGTGTGTTTTTTAGAATGGTTTGGGCACCTAATACTTGAAGTCTGAGCTTTGTTATTCCTGCTACACTTATTAATGAGCCACAGTGCATTTATTTCTGAGATGTGCTGTAAATGAGGCTAGGGCCTGGTTCCAACACCATAAATTTAAAGAGTCTTCTGCATTTTTTTCTAAGACTCTGCAGGAACAAAGAAAATGTTATATATACATTAGCTCTCACACATTAACAATTCCCCTTCCCTCAGGATCTCTCTAGCTTTAGAAGGCAATATGGTTGGTCTGAAATATATATAAACACATAATATTTAAACGAAAGGTGGGATGGAGGTGTGGTAGATTGTGAGATGGGGATGTAGTAGATTTTTCATAGTTTTTCCATTCTTCTGTATTCTTGCCAGAATTCACTGGAACAGAGTCCCACCATGTCTTCATACGTCCACGTTACTTTGACCCATAGAATGTTGAATGTTTCAGGTTTTAACTGTGTTTATGTGGATTGGTTTGAACCTTTGTTCTCTGGTTCAGCGCTATGGGAAGAATCTTCCCCAGACAGTAGCTGATCTTTTATCCTGGGCCTCATCAAAAGATATAGCCTGAAGCCAAGTGACTGTAGCTAACTCACAAAACTTTTAGTGAGAAATGAATACTTATTGATATAAGCCACCAGAGATTTAGGGGAAGTGTTTGTTACACACTATCAACTCAGCAATCGATGACTAACCTAAGTGCTTACTGATGATTTTTTAAATTAATTTTCTTTTCTCTAGATCTGCATTTCCATTTTTTCTACAGTGAAAAAAATGTTACTTAATTTATTTAGCCAATAATTATGTATTGAGAACCTACTGTAAGGCTGTAAGTCTGCCCCTGTGCTAGGTTTTGAGAATAAGGTACTAAGAAAAACAGTCAATGGCCTTGCCCTGGAGAAACAGAGAATCAAATGGGAGAGACAGGTATTCGTATAATCATCACACACACAAATACAATACTGCAACTGTGAAAAGTGTTGCACATGGCAGGTGTGTGCGGCGGGAATGGAAATGTGATTTAGATAGAAATATGAGGAAAACTCCACAGGGGAAGTGATAACTGAGCTGAGATCTCAGGAATGGGAGTCATTCAGGTGAACTGGTGCAATAGAAAGTAATCGTTAGGAAAAAAATACTTGGTTTCATTTTTTGGGTTAGGCCTGACTGCGCTAACCTGAACAGATTGTGTTTTGCCTGAGGACCAAGTTACCACTGAACTGGATATTAACAGCCGCTCTGCATAGCAGGGACACCGAGCTGTCCACCGAAATCCACAACCCTTCCTCCCCTAGTATGAGGTTGTTGTTGGGAAGTGACTGCAAACCAGGGGCTCATATCCTGAGCCCCTCTGTGACTGGGCACCGTTATTCTTGCCTGCTGTCACAACGGCGGGTATTATTTCTGGGCCAGGTTCATTAAGAAGCAGAATGCTTCCACATTGGCTGCCAGTGAATGAAACCGACAATGAATTTTTCTCATGGCAGAGCCACAGAGGGACAAAGGCTGTGACCCTCAGTGACTGTGCAATGGTGGAAGACCGTGCGATGGTGGTAAACCGTCCACCAACCAAGAACACCCATGTGGGAACACCCATTCTTTGCTATGTGAGCAAGAAATAAACTAGCAAGTCAAGCTATGAAATCCTGGAAACCAACTTGCTACAGCAGTGGTGTTACCTTGACTGACAGAACGGATATTCTAAAAATGGATTCAGTGCTATCTGGCTTGCACATGCACGCAGTCGGCATTCTACCTAGGCAGAATATTCCCTTTGTGTCACTAGACCTTTGGGCTCACTTTTTCTTTGTCCCTCACCTGGTAGAAAAGACCTTTGTTGTGTGTCATGCATGTCATAACTGATGGGAGAGTTTGGCAGAATTGCTTGCTTTTATATACTGTTAATTTTGTTTGCTTCTCCACTTTCATGAATTCTTAAGGGTGAGACTGACATTTGCAGCACGAAGAATGTTTTACACAAATCAGAGGAACTCTTTTAGAACCTGAAACATATTTTCTTTGCAAGAAATATCCTATTTACTCACATAAATCGAAAGGCCATTTTTGTGAGGGTGGAGGCCAAACCGAGGAGCGTGACTCAGAAGGCAATGGGGAGCTATTGGAGGCTTTCCAGGAGGAGAACGATATGACCAAAGAGGTGTTTTAGGAAGATGAATCTCATGGTAGCACACAGCAGAAATGAGAAATAAAATGGCTTGGAGGCACAGGGACCAACTGTTGCAACAATCCAGCCATGAAATAAAGAGGCCTGAGCTGGAATGGTACCCATGGGAATAAGAGAAGCAGGTGAACAAGTGAGGCTGAAGAAATGAAAGAACAGCGCTTGACCACATTCACCACTCATCAGCCGCTCTCACCAAACCTCAGAAGTTTGCTTATATGGCACCATTAGCCAGATGTCCCTGTAAAAATGGAATTATTAAACTTTTGTAATTGTGTTTTAAACACCGTTCATAAGAAGAAAAAAAAAGGAGTAATTGCTCCAATAATTAGAAATGAGACAAAACAATGATGTCCCCGAATCATTTTTGTAGTCATCTCTCATCTAGGGAAGAAAGGATTCCATATCTTAGTTGGAGGGAGAAATCATGTACTTAAACACATTTTTGTGCCAGACAAAGGGAAAAAGGCAACGGCGTGGGGACTAGCACAAGAGGAAAGAGAATGTCTGACAGTGTTCTATAGACACATTGGAAAGTGGCTTCTGTGTTTCGCCAGGGCCGAATCCTGGCTGGGCCTCTTTTGGAGATTTGGACAACTTGTTTAAGTCACTTGTATTCAATTTGCTCATCTATGGAATGGAGCTGAAAATGGTAATTCCTACACTATTGGGTTGTTGGAAGTATTAAGTAAGGGACTGCACATAAAGTATTTAGGACATGTTACAGATCTAGCACTCTGTAAATGCTAGCTTTTATCATTCCTACCAAATTCCAAATAGAGGCAAAGTTCTGTATGGAGAGACACACGACCACCTCCCCTTTGGTGGGCACTGGCAGGTGGACACTGGTAGGACAGGGGCTGGCAGGTGGTGACCCACAAGTCAAATCCCACCTGCCTGCTCCCTGTATTTCTATGTAGTTTCACTGGGACATGGTTACATCCATTTGCCTGTGTATCATCTGTGGAGGTTTTATGTGGCAATGATAGACTCTGAAGAGCATGACAGAGCCTAAAATCTTTACCCTGGGGCACTGTATTAGTCTGTAGGGCTCCGGGAACAAAGCACCCCAGACTATGTAGCTTAAACAACAGAAGATTATTATCTCACAGTTCTGGAGGCTAGAAGTCTGAAATTAAAGTTGGTTTGTCTGAGGTTTTGAGGGAGACTTTGTTCCATGCCTCTCCCTGGGCTGCTAGTGATTGCTGGTACTCCTCAGCTACTCCTTGGCTTGTAGAAGCCTCACCCAATCTTTGCCTTCATCCTACATGGTGTTTTCCCTGGGTGCGTACCTGTGTCCAAATTTGTTCATTTATCAGAACCCAGTCACCAAATAAGGGGCCTGCTCTACTCTACTATGACTTCATCTTAATAATTACATTCACAATGACCCTGTTTCCAAATAGGATTGCATTCTGTGATACTGGGGGCTAGAACCTCAAAATACAAATCTTGGACTGTTACAATTAAGCCTAATACAGGCTCTTTGCAGAAAAAGCTTGGCAAATCCTGCCATAGAGAAATTGTAGAGCTTTATCACTCATTCTGGATTTGATCCCGAAGTGCAGACACTGAACTTGGTTGTCTAGAGTCTCTGTGCTCACAGGTGGAGCTGCTGAGCTTTGGAGCCAAGCAGAGAGCCCTTCAGCTAGCCTCTGTGCTCACGCACAGTCATCATGCTGAAAAAGATGGCCCAGTCCCTGGTCCAGGAACTTCCCATGGCTTTTCGCACAGCTAGAGCTGGCCCACCTCCTTCCCCTGGACCCAGAAGGCCCTGTGCATGGACTGGCCCTGGTCTCTCTCTCTGACCTCATCTCACTCCTCTTCCTGCCCGCTGGGCTGTAGGAACAGGCCTACTTCCTGTTCCTCAAACGCGCATGCTCATCCCTGCTGTGAAGGCTACGCCCAGCTCTCTCCTTATTAGGAATACTCTTCTAGCTGGCTTCTGTCTATGAAGAGCTCACCCTAAATAACAGCCCCTCGGACAGGTGTTCCTTTCTACTTCATCAACTGCAGCCATCTTCTCTTCCCAGTGCCTGATTTCATTCCCTTGCAGCATTTGCCGTGGTCTGAACATGGTCTCAGTTTTTGCTCCAAAGGCTCATGTGCTGGAAGTGCTGGAAGCCTGGTTCCTGCTGTGGCAGTGTTGGGGTGAACCAGTAGTGGCTGGTGCCCAGTGGAATGTAACTGGGCCTTGGGGGCACTGCCCTCCGAAGAGATCAGTGCTAGTCTTCCATAGTGGATTAGTTCTGGAAAGGATGGGTTGTTATAAAGCAAGTGCAGGTGTTCTGTCTCTCTCGTTTGTTCCTATACATGGTGTGATTTTTCTCTCTTGCATGTATGCTCACAATGAAGCCATCTGCTATGCTATGGGGTAACTAAAAAGCCCTCCTAAGAGCCAAGCAGCTGTCGTGCTCTTAGACCTCCAAAACTGTACACTAAATAAACCTTTCTTTATAAAGTACCCAGCCTCAGGTATTTTGTTATAGGAACACAACATGGACTAATAACAGCATTTCTTTCTATCTGGTCCTCTCTCGTCCATTTGCTTTTGTCCATCTCCCTTCACGAGACAGTGTCTTATGTATCTTATGTATCTTATTGCCTATAATAACTGCAGCCTCTAGAACAATCCCTGTATTTACTAGGAGCTGAATAAAACATTCCTACCTCATGGAATGACCAAGACAGGAGCTGACAATGAAAACATTTAATGACTCGCCCTCCAAATAAATACTCTGTCCTCAGAGGACTTTATTCAGTGAAAGAGTTTTCCCTTGTGGTTATATCTGGCTCAGAAATATATTTTCACCATTATGACTGAATTTTTCCAATCTGTATTTCATATCAGACAATGAGACTCTTGGAAAATGTAACATTTGTCATCAATGGAGATAAGCAAATATGCTTAAAATCTCCTCTGGGGGAAGCACACCCCTAAATGCAGGCCATAGACCTTAGGTGCAGCCTTCTGTGCTGCAAGTCAGTCCTTCCCCTCTTCTCAAAGTTCATGTCTTTTTGGTAAAATCTACCACAGTATTTTAAACTACTTCAAAATTCAGGAAATACTAAGTTAAAGATGCAGAGAGCAGGCTGTGATCTGAAGGTTCGTATGTGGCTAAGAAGTCCCAAATCTACTGCTGGTCACCACCCCTGGGAAGCCTTTTCTGATTCTCTCAGGCAGCTTGAATGACTTCTTTCTCTGCTATGATAGCACGACTCATTTGACTCTATAATCACTCCAAGGTCCCACACCAAAGAGACACTGAATAGTCACTCCAATAAATGGATGCATAAATGAATCAAATTAAAATTATATTTAAAAAAACGATAATAAATGTGACCGGCTTTAGAGATAACTAGGGAATGTTCCCCAAAATTTAGTCATTTGCATCTCCTTTCACAATATTCGTATACAATTACTTCTAATATTTTTCTTTCACTCAACCTACCACTTAAATATATTAATATTCCATGAAAAGTTTAGAAAACTAGCATGGTTTTCTAAACAGCACCCACCGCTCCCCCAAACAAGTGAAAGATAAATAATGGCCT
Organism: Hystrix cristata; assembly: GCA_004026905.1. Taxonomy (NCBI): domain Eukaryota; kingdom Metazoa; phylum Chordata; class Mammalia; order Rodentia; family Hystricidae; genus Hystrix; species Hystrix cristata. The sequence goes on along the minus strand of PVJO010008230.1, from coordinate 5,005 downwards.
AAATATCTCCTTAGGATGAAGCCCTAACACTCGGTACCTCAGAAAGTGACGATATTTCTATATAGGGGTTTTAAAGAGGTAATTGGGCCCATAATCCAATATGACTGGCGTCCTTATGAGAAGAGTGATTAGGACATAGACATGCACCATATAAGAGACCATATAAAGACACCGAGAGACGATGCCCATCTGAAAGCCAATGAGACAGACTTGGCCAACCCCTTGACCTTGGACAGGCAGCACCCAGAAGTAGGAGAAAATAAATTCTGTGGTTTGAACAGCCCAGTCCACGGTGTATCATTAATTTAACCCTAACAAACTAACACATTGGGTGTTAATGCTTGCTGGAAAATGCTGATCCCAAAATCTGCTCCCTTTGAGCTGAAAAGTCAGATTGTAAGACTAAGAGAAGTATTAAAGACCTACTATCAACAGAGACTTTCTCCTTGGAAAAAAAATCAGAAGAATTAAGTAGACTTTGAAATACATTTTTCCACTGTAAGACTGATTCCAGCCACGCTAAAATATATTATATTTTTAAATGTCAGTGTTTTAGCTCATTAAAAGTTTATTTCTCACTCATGCTACATGTTCTACCCTAGTTGGCAGGGACTTCCTCCCACTCACTCAAGACCAGGCCAACAAAGGCTTCACGATCTGGACCGGCGCCACCTGCAACTCAAGGTGCCCCTGTCTCCATGTGTGAGAAAGAGAGTCTGGCAAATCGTGCGTGGACGTCCCTCACCTCACACCAGAAGTGACGTGATTTCTGCTCAAGATTCCATTGGTCAGAAGGAATCACACCACCCTACCAAATGTCAAGAGGGCTGGGAAATTCGAGTGAGCAAATGGCTTCCTCGAGGTATGTTTCTTTTCCACAAGATCAGATGTCCAAAGTTCTGTACTTTAAAAATTGTCCTGAGTCCGTCTCAAAGATGCATGCCATGCTTTCTAGAGAAAACTGATCTGGACCAATCTTTTAATTGCATAGCTGAGAATACTGAAGCCAGTAACATAAGGGCTGATTTGCTTTTACCAACCCTGTTTCTGGTGCATCTGTAGCCCCATCTCCTGACTCGAGGCCCACGCTCAGGACCTTTTCACAAAACCCTATGAACACAAAATGGTAGCAACTAGAATAATTTGAAGATGGCTATTTTTGGTGTAAGAACCTTTTGTTGTTCTTGTCTGGTAAGATCATAACTGGGGAAATATCCTAAAAGCCAATACTGATATCAAAGAACATCAGGGAAACTGGTCCCATTTAACATTTTATCCAGAACACACAGAGACTTTCCTACTCATGTTGGAGGCAAATACATCTGTGGAATCAATGAAAAAGTATGATTGCTCAGTGTTGTCTGGTTAGCATCCAATTATGTACAGTGTATTTATTTTAAATTTAGAAGACTCACACAAGAGACTTCCAGGAACAAAACGAGAAGAAATTGGCAGTGCACTGAATGGAAAAAATTAATGACTTGAATTACACAGCTTGTGAATCGAAGCCGACAAGAGCGGGAGAGAGAGGAGAGAGCAGGTTGCAGTTACTCACACTGAGCTGTGCTGAAAGTCCTGAGCGGTGCTTGAAATGCGGTCACCCTCCACACAGCTGTCACATCCTTTATCCTCATGGCGAGGCCCAGCTTTGCAGGTCACCAATGTGTCACAGTTTCAGGAGTCCAAAAGCAATGCCCCCAGACTTCAACAACAAACTTCCTTTTAGAGAATAAATTCAGTGCTTACGTTTAAGCTTAACTACTTTGTCAGTTTTACTGGGGTAGAGGGGAGAGAAAATTAAGGACAGGTGATGAGCAAAAGGACATGGATTAGGGCCTTCAGCATCCCTGCTGACTGTCATTGCTGGAAGGAATCAATATGTGCTGAGTTTCTACTTTGTGTTGATCCCTACTATGTTCAAGGACCTTCATTCAGTCCCGTGTATTCTGCGTAATTGTCCCTAATTTTAGAGGTGGAAAGACTGAGCTATAAGAGACTGATTAGTTTGCCCCTCATCACACACATTACAGGTTAAACTGTGTCCCCGCCAAACCTCAGACTGTTGCAGAGACCTGGCTCTCAGGTTCTTGAAAAGCACCAAGTTAAATACACAGTTTCTGCCTTAGAGGGATTCATAATTAAGTGGGGAGGCTGAGACATTTGATAACCACTTAGCTGTACTAACATATGACCCTGGTCTCATCTCTGATCTTCCCCCCGCTTAAGATCTAAGTAAGATCTGTTTGCAGTTCTCAGTCTATATTCTGTTTAAATCCAAAGCCATCTCCAAGAACTCAGACCACTCCACAGGACCAGAGCCCCATAGCGTCCCCACTGTCTGTGCCTATAGATAAGATTAAGGATCATCTCACTGTCCTGTTTACCACTGCAGGGACCCAGACATGGAGTTCAGCCTCTTCCTAGATTCCTAACAAAAATCCCACATGGACAAGGCACGCGTGAGCATGCGGAAGACTTTATTGGAGGTTTGGGAGGAAGGAGGCGCAGAGGGGTTGCCATTGTAAAAATGTGACATCTTCAGATTGAATACCTGTGTTGCCACCCTAGTACTGGGAACCTAGTACTGGCCGCCCTGGTACTGGGAACACATCACACGGTTCCCCAGGCCATCCCATCTCACCTGGCTGATCTTCAGTTCTTTTGTGCTTCTTGCTGTTCTCATGGTTCTTGGGCAGCCCAGTCCCTCTCTATTGTCCTCTGGAGTCCAGATTCTTCACCTTCCTGTAATCGCCGGGCAATCCCCGCTTGCTCACCTCTCCTTGCACTCCCCTACCGAGTGCCCTCTACAGCTCCTAACTCATAATGGGGTGGCGGGCCCTTCTGCTCCTCTGGAGGCTGACCGTTCCCCTCAAGAATGCGCCTCTTCCATGCGGCTGGGCACTCGAGAGGCAAGATCCCAGTGAGGGGCACCCTGGGAGAAGGGGTTCTACCACACGAAAGGAGCTTCTGCTGCCCCAGCTCCATACTACCCTCTTATTTTTTGTTTGTTTTACTTTTTATCAAAGTATACTATACATTCAGGAAAATATACCTATCATAAGTATAAAGCTTGATGAGTTCTCATAGCTAAATAGGCCCGTCTAATCAGCACCCAGACTAGGGAAGCAGAGCAGGTGGCACCCCTAGAAGCCACCCTTCTACCACTACTCCTGCCCCAGGAAGGTGAAGCACTGTGCTGGCCACTAACTGCATAGATTTGCTCTACCTGGATTTGTACTTTATATAAATGGAATCCTTCAGCCCACGATCTTTTGTTCAACATTTTATTTGTGAAATTCATCCACATTTTGGGGTATAGTTATGGATAGTTCATCCTGTAGGACCTAGGCAAAGTTCGTTAATGTAAACTGACAATAGATTAATAAGAGATACACAAATTTATTAATGTGCCTGGGGGAGAATTGCAGGAGTATGATTATCCCATTACCCAAGTGCAGATGCTTATAGACCTTTCTTCACAGGGAAGAGGGAGATGGACTATGTGGCTATCTCAAGGGGTAGTAAATGACTATTAGGGGAATGGATGGACCCAGAGACAGAAATTAGCTTGTAAAATGATTCTCTTCAGAATTCAAATGAACTTAAAGGACAGATATTATCTTATAACCAAGTCAATCCAAGAGTGGTAACATTCCTTCATCTTCTTTTCTGTGATTAAAAAAAAAGAGAGAGAGATTTTAGAATGGGAGCAGGAGGCAATTTTGTGCTTTTTGGAAGTCTGGTCTTAATGCAGATAAGTGAATATCAGAGTAAAGCCAGCATTGACTGACCTTAAAAGACCTTTAAAATAATTAGCAACCAGCCTGTCATATTTTGTGGTGAAATTCCCTGGGCATCTTTAATCCCCTTGTGATTTTATCATGTGAATATGCCACTATTTGTTTATATGATCTATCCTTGATGGCTACTTGGGTCATCTCCAGTTTGGGGCTATACTGTGGTCTCTGTTCTGAACCAGATGTTGGCAAAGAGTCAGTTGCCCTGAAGGAGACACTGGATATCCAAGCATCTATTCTTTTAGCAAACATCTATTGAGTACCCACAGGGTGCCAGGCTGTAGACAAGCACCAGGATGTATGCAGAGGTGACATGAAGCAGCCCTCAGCGACCTGACCACTGTTAGGGAGATGGTGTGGAGACAGGTGATCAGGACACAGTTAAATCAGACCTCTGTCAAGGGATGAAAGGAGCCCAGCAAAGTTTGAGTTGAAGCTTCAAACAAAGAGGGCTGCAGAGAGTGTGTTCAAGTTAGAAGGAACAGCTTGTGCAAATGGCGCATTTGCAAAATTGAACATTCCTATCACTGGGGCCAAGAGAAGGGGGTGGGCAGTGGGTGAGAAGAAGTGGACTCCCAGTGTTGAGCCCAAGTCTACCTAAATCCAAATCCCATGATCATAAATGCTATGTTGCATTGCGTCTAGCTTTTTAAAGGCCTTTTTGTCCTGAAATGCAAGATGTTATGGTTTGTACCCCAAAGGTTCATGTGCTGGAAGCTTGGTCCCCAGTATGGGGAATACTTAGGTATGTTCCAGAACAACCCAGTCCTGGGATATGAGGACAGACCCCCATATGCATTGAGCCTGAAGAAAGAAAGGCAGGCAGATCTAGAATTGCACAGAGTGCAATTTATTGGGAAAACTTATTGACTGAAATGTCATCTTGGGTAGCAGCAAGATCATTTAGATCCCTACGATTTGGGTCAGAAATATATGGGTTAGGACAAAAGTGACTTCAAGCCAGACTGTATCTGGTTTAATTTAAGTTTAAATGAAAGAGTTGGCCACATCCCTGAAGCCAGGCACCAGTTGTACAGCTCCGTATACTATTAATGCTTTTGTCTATCTATAGTTTGCTGAGAAACTACACAGGAAAAGCCGACCAAGTTTACTCTCAGACAATCATGGTGGTTAGGACTCAAGCTGACCGCAGTCATGTCAAGCTAAATCCATACAAGATGGAGGAAGGTTTAAGAAGTGAGGCCAAG
>PVJO010008229.1:0-76429 GCA_004026905.1 Hystrix cristata | reverse complement strand
GGGACCACCCAGTGGTCCAAATGCCAAAAATGAAGTCATTAAACACAGACAATAGCGTTGCAGCAGGCACATATTTCCCTCACCTACTGGGTACCTCTCTGGTGTAATACTGACAAGGTTTGAGTAAATTTGAATCTCTAGTGCAAAGGTAAACATGCAGCCATACTTTGGCCAATCAAGACACTCTTTGATGTATTACTTGAGGATGGGCACAGGCATTTCGTGGAAGTTTTCATATTATTACTCACGAAGCTGTTCCGAATGTTCCCTTTACTACCTTTGTAGTGTCTCCAGGATCGCCAGTGAGGCCTCTGTTTTGTTCCTGACCTTGGTAATTCATTTGTGTCCCTTTCCCCACCCTCACTGTCTTTGCTTGATCAGTGTAACTAGTGATTTACAAATTTAATTGATCTGTTTAAAGAACTACTCTTCGGAATGGTTTTCTTTATCACTTTTCTGTTTCCTTGGATCATGTTCTTTTTCCTTCGCATTAACTTGAGTTTGATTTACTGTTTTTAAGTAGCTTCTTCATGTAGATGAGATTATGTTGTGTTTTCGTTTTTATTTACTTCAAAATATTTTCTGTCTTCACTTGTAACTTCTTATTCGGAAGTGTATAAAACAACTCCAAATATTTTGGAATTTTCCAAACAGTATTCAGTTTTCATGTTCAGTTTAAATGCTTGTGATCAGGAACATAGTTTGGGTGGTTTTGTTTCTTTTAAATTGATTAAGACTTGTAGATCAGCCTGTGGTGTATTGTATTAGTGTTTTCTACAGGATCAGATTCAATGTATAATATATATATGATTATACAAGGGATTTATGAGGTAGGCTTACAGGTTCAGAAATGGAAGAGTCTCAGTGGCCAACTGTGGGGTCAGGGAGGGAACAATCCAAGATGACCGCCTATGTGTTGAAGAGATGGAAGATCTAGTAGCAGTCCAGGATTGAAGGCCTGGACACTCACTGTAAAGTCACCAGTATGAGTCTGTCACAGAAAGCCGAAGAGTCTGTGACTGAAGACTGAATGAATGTGAGACCAGTACCCAAAGGTGGTGGTCCTCAGTTTGTGCCTTCACATCACTTATCCACAGATACACCCAGAACTTACCCACCTGCTAGGCGGTCCTCACTCAAGCTGACATATCACGATCAAGCTTCACAGTGTGTATCGGTGAAACTTTGGGCATTATTTTTTCCTCATTCTGTGTTATCCCTTTTCTTTCTTGGGGATGTCAGTTCATCAGACACTAAATCTTTTTGATACTTTCCCACACGTCCCACTCTCTTTCTTTTTCCATTTCATTTTGGACAGTACTTTTACTTTGTCTGCAGGTTCGTAGATCTTTACTTCTGCAGTGTTTAATCTGGCTGTTAGTTTTATCCTAGGATGATTTTATTTCAGAAATTTTACTTGTACATCACTGGAAGTTCTATTTGTTGTTTACATCTTCCCTTTCTCTCATCACTTCATTTTCTTCTCATTTCCTCAAGCATCCTTCCCATATTTAAGTGAGCTGCTTCACGATGCTGCTGCTTTACCCACCACCCTCTCACGGCTAAGTGTGTTTCTACAGGCTGAACATTCTCTTGGTAGCGGCCACACTTTTCCTGCTTCTTCATGTGTCCAGTTATTTTTGGTTGTTTTCCAGACATTTTAAATCTGTTTTGGAGTGACTGGATTTTGTTGTTTTCTGGTGAAGAGTGCTGGACTTTGTTCTGGCTGCCAGTGAGCTTATTTCACTATCATCTTGATCAGCATGAGGCTGGATTCCAAGCGCCTTTGTCTTGAGTATAGAGTAGCCTGTACATCGCCCTATTCTAAGATCTGCAGCTTCTCATTAATACTGGTTTTGCTCAGTAACACTTTCTACTCTATCTGTTGGAAGACTTGAAAGACTCTGGCAGGATGTGGCTCTTGAACTTTTTTGTTTACAGCCGTCAGCAACTGCTCTTTCCCCAGATTCTTTAGTGTTTAGTTTGTCACCTGGGGATCGCCCCCCACATGCACAGATCGCTGTGTAGCCACAGATTAAGGTTACTTCACGATAAGCTGGGGACGTTGGCGCTCCTGCCTCCCCAGGATCTGAGCACTTTCTCCAGGAGCTTGTTGATGATCCCTGCAGATGCCACTGTCTGATAATTGCCCCGGGTAGAAAATGCAAATAATTACAACTTTATCCCATTGTTTCTTCTCTGGCACGGTGCCAGCTATAGTGCAATGTCTGAAAGTCATTTTTATTCTGTGTAATTTTTTTAGTTTTTTGCGGTTTAAGAGCGTAGATTAATTCTGGGTCGTAGTACCCCTTCATGGTGGGGAGTGGTGTAAACCTACCTCCCTGATTTGGGTAGGTAATGGTGAAATTTTCAGAAAGTAGGATGTACTTGAGTACATTTCTACATAACTCATTAGAACATTGAGGGGCAGTATTGATAGCACCTTCGCCCTCGTGTGGTTGGCCATGGAAAGGAAAGGGCAGGACTTCGGACTCAGATGAACAAATGCCCTGCGCGCACACACAGTCTTGACCCTGACCCCTGCAAACATGCTCCTGCTGGCTCTGCCTCCCCCCAGTTGCCTGAAGTCCTCTTTGGGGAGGAGTTTGTTCCCCCCACAGCCTTTCAGCAGTGGATAGTTTACCCATTAGAGGGTTAGATTTACCATTTTAAGTAATTTTGAATTCAAGATGGGAGCCTTTCAATTGAGAAACACTTCTAAATTCTAACCAAATGAATCTTTGACATTAGATTTTTGGGCCCTATGAAAGGTAGTGCTATTTAGAGGACTTGTCCTACTCTATGCAGAAAAGGCAGGCTATTTATATTTCACTCCCTGGAGGAGCAAACAAATCCAGGATATAGCAGAGATACAAAGAATAGGAAGTTACATGGAGGATGAGGCAGCATGCTGGAGGGCCCCCAGTTAGTGATTTACAAATGGAGGATTGTTAATAGGAGGAGAAGAATGGGGAAGGAGGAGGCATTTGACAAAGAGCAATGTTATTATTAAACTTTAAAATGTTTGTGTTTCTGTGATATAAATACATCTAATAGTTCAAATCTTCAGTAGAGTTGTGAGACAATAAGTAGGTGGTGAACCTTGCAGAAAATATGGCAGAGAGTTGGTCTGCACATTAGGGTTGGTACAAGGCAGGATGGAAACAGCCCAGGTGAGATGGAAAGACTTTGCCGACCTGACCTAGCACTGAAAACGGAAGTTCAGAGGGAAACTTGAGAGCGAAAACACCGAGAATTTCCAGAACGTGTACAGCAGACATTAAAATGTTCAAACCCCCAGGAATAAAGATTAGGAAAGATTATCATAGAACTACTCAGCAGACAACCTGAGGTGACCTTGGTGCCGGAAAGGCTCTTGGCTGCCAAATGCGGGCGACATCCTCAGAGTCACCCAGAGGTTATTATTAGCCTAGCATGGCCAGCGATGCTCTGCTGGGGGAATTATGCAGAGAAAGCCCATTTCTCAAAGAGATTGTGGCAGAGGATTAGGAGGAAAATTATCTTAAAAATGGAACGACTTAAGGTCAATGTTGTGTGACAAGCTTGCTTCTCTTCTCTTGTGCGCATTCGACTGAATGTACTGTGGTGAGCTGGAGTTAAGTTTTTCTTTAATGTACTTAAAAATAATGAATGCAAAATTATTTTTCAAACAACTCAGTCACTCAGAATTTATTTTATTCCCAAAGGCAGTTCATGCATTAAGACTTACATGCAACATGCTGCTTTCTGAGTTGAGAAATTGAGAATATAGAAAATGACACATTGTCTGGGGCCCCCAGGACAGCTCTTATAGAAAAGGTATTTTTATACTCTATACGAATGTCATATGTCATGTTGGATTTCTTTTTTGATACGTACATCAACAATATTATTGGCTAGATAGAAATAAGGGTAGAGAATATATTATCAAGCATTCTACTAATTGGAAATCTATAACATATTTACAGTGAAAATTGAAGATAGTGCAAAAGGCTGTAAAATTTAGATATGCATTTTGAATCATTTGTTTAGGGACATTATTAAATTATGCTTGGTTTCATTTTAGTATTGTGACATGACTGATACAATTTTCAATGACAGAAATAACAACATGGTATATATTTCTCATTTTATCCTCATGATAGGATTTAGAAACAGGCTGGAAAAATATCTTTGTCTGTAGCCCAATGACAAACATACTCTTAAATGTTACTGTTGTAAATATGCATAGAATACTAATGATTTAATCCTCAAAAGAATTGATACATGGGTTGGATTAAGTACCCAGCAGGATGTAGTCATAGTCATATGATTCAAATTATCATCTTATACCACAGACATATTTTATTTGAGGCTGAAATATTAAGTGTTCTTGAATGAATTTAGAAACATCTATGAGTAATGGTGTTTAACATCTGAAGCCTGCTACATTTAAACATAGAAAATTATTAATTTTTATTTTTGTTTTTCCTAATTTGCACTTTGTAAATGAGCATGTACAATTCATGGAATTTTAAAATTAGTTACCTGGCATTCATCAAAGCAGTCAGTAAACAATAACAAAACAAAATGAAACCAAGAACAACCTTGTACAGTCTTTATAGTATCTGGGTAATAATTTAAAATTTTAAATATTTAAACTTTAAAAAGGTGTGTGATACGATGAAATAGTTTGTACAGTTATTGATACTGCATTTGGCAGATGAATTGATTCTTTGTAAGCCTTTTCTTTTTGCCCAAATGTACCTGCACTGCCTTGCCAAAGCCAGTTGTAAAGAAGGATGGATATTTTGGTCCTAGCATTTCCAGACCTTTAAATTTCACAGACTAGTGAAATTCAAAGGAAAATAAATGAAGGGATTGGCCCAGGTTTGTTATTCTCATACTAACAAATGAGACCCATTTAGAAAAATTAAAATTATTTATAATTATTATTTCATAAGAGAGAATACTAAACACTCCTAGAAAAAATGAACAAGAAAAAAGGAAAGTAATAGTCTTATTCTGAAGGACACTTTCATAGGAACAAAACTTTATGGACAAACACACACACGTGCACAATTTTAATTCTCTGTACTCTGCCTCCCATGCAGAAGTCTCCATCTAAGTGGCCCCAGGGGCCACAGCTCTCGGGTAGTACCCAGTGCCTGCCTTTACTGCTTGGCCAGTTCTTGGAACACATCTTGTCCCTGACACCATCTTGTCCCTTATACATCTGTATCTGGTCTTTTGGTGACCTGATCCCTCTGATCCCATGCCTGGCGTTGGTGAGCTCGTTTTTTGGTAAAGGGTTTGCGATGGGAACACGTCCCTGGTTTTGTCCTTCTCTCCTGCTTTGGAGAAGTTGCTCTGTTGAATATCTCCCGTTGGAAGATCCTTCCAGCTCTGATGGCCCCCCCTTTTGAAAGAGAATTCAGATGTGTTTTTTCTACCCAATTTAAACTTCCGTTGTGCCAATTATATTAGCACAGTGTATCTTCATTGCCAGAATGAATGAATACTTTCTTGAGGGAATGAATGCTTCTGGTGGCCATGGGCATTTAAAATAGAAACGTGTTTTGCTCAGTATAGTGATAGTATAGTGGTCTAAAACCTTGAACATGTATGTGAAACTTTTTTAACCGAAAAAAAAAATTTGTGGACTAGGAATGTATCTCAGTGATAGAGAGCTTGCCTGGAATGTGTGGGGCCCTGGGTTCAATGCCCAGCACTCATAATGATAATAATAATAGTAATAATTTTAAAATTTACCAGGGTGCGATTCACAATTATGTATATTATGGGTTGTTTATGACCTGAAATTTTCTAAATTTTAAAATTAAGGAAGGCTGTTTTGAGGATTCCCCAGCAGACAGTTCAGTGTTGAAGACAGTCAGAGAGAAGCCTGGTGGCCCACTCCAGCCACAGTGCAGTGACCTATGAATTAGGTGGTCACCCGAGCTCTATGCAGTTAGGTCCAATCATGGGGAGATCATTGCCTCACAGGACTTCTTGCTTCACTATTGGACATCGGTGTTGGAAATCTCTGAGAAAGACTTGGAATGTGCAAGAGTGTATCTTTTTTCTGATATCGGCCTTCAGCTATTTAAAGAGAGTAGCGAATCTCTCGGGAGCCTTTGGTTCTACAAGTTAAATATTCCAGGTCCTTCCAACCATCCATCCTCCATAGGACACCATCTCAGATCCTGAATTTCATACACTTGATTTAATGAATATATTGATTACTTTAACAGTGTTCCAGTCCACAGTGCTCCACAGCTGGGCACAGTATTCCTGAAAATGTTTTCCAAAATGAGCACGATAGACTCTTTTTCTCGAGTCACCTGGACACCGTGTTCCTGTTAACACATCTTGTTAAGGAAAATGTTCATATGAATTTTGTGATGAACTGAAATCCCAAAATTTAATCTTTGCTGGTTAAACAGGTTCTTTCTACCCAGTTCTTATATGTTTGAATTTCTGAACCAAAAGGTGAAGCTTCGGGTTCATCTTTGATAAAAGTAACCTTGTCAGTACTTAGCGTTCATTGTGAAAGATCTTTCAGCTACAGAATGCAATCACTCAGTTAAGCTTTGTTTATAATGTCAGATTTCCTCTCCACTTCTGATTTGCACAGTAAGTTTAATTTTTAAAATAAGTCTATGTCGGTGACAAACAGGCAAATGAACATGCTGAATGACTATATTTGAGACCTCCCATCAGGTTAAACTCTGTCACTAAAGCACAGCATTTCAGTACAGTTGTCTAAAAGCCATGAATCTACTTCCATCTGTTATTATTCAGCCCATGATGTTATTCAAGGTTGTAAATGGGAACTTTATTTGGTTCTTCAAACATAGTGGCGTGTGACTAACCATCGCAAACATGAAGTGAAGGGCTGGATTATCTTCTGCGCAATACTGTTTTTCACGAGCTCACTGGATTTTTCCTATCTTCATACACCACATCGTCTTTATAAAAAGTGTTTCTCAGTACGGTCCGGTGGAAGGCAGAGCTCTGCACAGCAAAGCGTTGCTGCCAGAAGCAGTGCGGCGGGAGACCAGCAGAGGGAAGGTGAGGCGTGCGGGACGGGAGAAGGACCAAAGGGGGCGGGCCTCAGAGCTGCCCCTAGAGGAGAATGAGGGGGAGAAATGTCCCTGCTGGCTTCTCTCCTTCCAGTTCACCGCACTAACCTCTTAGATTTTCAGCGTCTCAGCAGTCTTGTCCTCCAGTGCAGTCCTTGTGTGGTGTATCTATGTAAGCCTGCATATCGCCAGGAAGTTTAAAATCTCAAATGTGGAGTTGCAACAGCTGCATTGGTCTTCAGCTGCTGTAACAGGTAGCACAGACCAGGTGGACTAAATGGTGGAAGTTACAGAGGGTGCAAGACCACAATCCCACATTGGCAGCATGATCAGGTGCTGGGGAGGGCCAGGCACTTACTTCCTGGCTCACACATGGCCACCTCGTGCACATGGCAGGAGAGAGAAGGAAAACCTTGCCATTACGACCTCCTAAGTGTGATTATATCCCGAAGGTCCCTTTTCCTAATACTGTTACTCTGGGGATTAGGGCTTTAGCACATGAATTTTGAAGGGACACAGTCCTGTCTGTAGCATCCCACCCTGGCCCCCTTCTTGCATGCAGAATATGTTCATTCCATCTCAAGAGCCCCTCAACTAATTCACTTTCGCATGAAGTCTGAAGTCCCAAATCTCATCTAAATCAGATATGGATGAGATTGGGTGTATGAGTCATCCTGAGGCGAAAAGCCTTCACCACTGAAACTCTGAGAACAGATAGATTATTGCTTCCAAAACACAATAGCAGGCAGGCCTAGGACAGACCTCCTCATTGCTGGAAGGAGAAGCTGGAAGGAAGGAAGGATGGCAAGTGTTAAGTCCAAAATCCAGCAAGCCAAGTTCCATGAGGCTCAAGGGCTCTTAGCACCCCCGGAGTGAGCACAGCCTCCACCTCTCTAATCTCTGCAGGGCAGCTCGTCCACTTCGCTCAGTATTAGGCAGAAAATAATGATGACACACACTGATAATTGTGCAAATTAGTATCCTCTCTCTTGAGAGCAGCACTGCAGTGTAAATCAAAAGCTGTAGCATTTTGACACTCTGTGGAGCAGTATTTCAGACACTAGCTGTTTATCATAATGAATTGTTACATATGCACAAACTATTTCAGGATGCCTTCTCAGGGCATACACCACAAAGCAGAAAGCTAAAACTCCAATGTCAGCAGAGATTTCTGTAGCCATTCAGTAAATCAGTATGTTGCCACAGAGAGGAACAACGAATGCCACACTCAAACCATTTAAGAGCATGGAAAAGATTCAAGGTAGACAAGATGACCAAGGAGATTACCAGGCCGTGTTCGCACCAAGAGGGATGCTCTGTGGCCACACCATATGCTGTTCCCTGCAGTTCTTCCACCTGCCAGTCCACGCTCTCTGCCTGTCTTTCCTTGCCTATGTGCGTGGCAGGCCAGATATGCTGAGCAGTCTGCCCCAGTTAAGTGCTTACGGGGCGACCGGCAGGGTTTACATGTAAGCACCCCAGTCCCATACCCTGCATTGAGATGACTAAGAGTCGTGTCCAGTGCTGGCTCCCAGGGTCACTCACGGGGGTGCCCACTGACATGACAGTTACCTACTGTCGTGACGTCCCTTTTCTTGCCGCCTTCTCATCCCTGTCCTGTGTTCCCACTCTTCTACCTGTGACCCCTAACGATGCTGTCACCAAAGGGGCTACTAGTGCTGGAATCTGTCTCGAGCTCTTGCCTTCTTCAGAGAAACCTGGCCTAAAGCACCCATTCAAACAGAATTCCACTTTAAAATAATGCTTGGCTTTGTAGAAAATGACCGGAAATGTGCACATTGAATTAGCAATATTGATTGCTACTGGGAAAGGTGAGATTATGAGTGATTGTTTTTTGTCTCTTTGCTTATACACATTGTCTGTAATGAACCTATAAAGAGAGAAAAAGAGGAAGAAAAAAATGCATGCTTTTTCCTTTGGTCACCCTTTCTCAATCTCATTCTCCCTTCAGTGTCTTCAAAAGAAAGTTACTTAGTATGGGTTCGACTGATTTATATTACAGAAACGCATTGTGTAATTATGTAATGTTTCTTGGTCAAGGCAACATTAAAGGACATGCAGGCCCTAAGTAGTTCCTGTAGCAAATGACTTTCAGTTACAGGCTTGCAGTATTCTCCTGGCCTTGGCTACACCCTGAAATATTTCAGACTTAAGAAATTCTTTCTATTTTTCACCAGAAGGAGATTGACCTGTAGAAACCAATAGTATTTACAGAGTTGTAGGTAGAAATATCTCTTCCTGGACTGTATCCTAATAATGAAGATAATTGTGATAACTTCTATATAAAATGTTATCAGAACTTTATATAGTTCTGATTGGCTTGGGAAATATTAGTTCACAAAAACATGAAAGGCAATTAACTGTCCAACTACCATGCAATTTTGTTTGTAGCAATAGAAAAGTTAAATTTTCTAGGTGCATCTCTCAGTTTACATCATGATTAGTGTAATGAGTAGAAAAGAACACACCCAGAAGTCAGAAAGCCTCAGATCTTACTCTTGGACCAGCTACCGACCTTAGTGTGTTCAGCTGTGAGTGTGGTAAACTTTCTGCAGAAAGAAATGAATGAGAAAATCAAAGAAATGATGTTTATTGGGAATGGAAATCTCACATAAGTGAATAATCTAACTTGGATCATCTTTTGTTTTTCATCTTTCTTATTAACACATAATTTATAGAATAATGAATTTTATCGTGACATTTTCATACACATATATAACATCCTTTGATCATATCCTCCCCAGTCACAAATGGTACAATTTCACTCATTGTTATTCACCTATTTAGGTTTTTAATATACTCTTGGTTCAGTTTTGAAATATGTGTCTAGAAACTTCCATTTCTTCCAGGTGTTCAAAATTATTGGCAACAAATTTTTCACAATATTCCTTAACAAGTCTCTGGATTCCAATGGAATCTGTTGTAACATCCTCTAATGCCTCTACTTTTGTTTATTTGGGTCTTCTCTTGCTTTCCTTTGGTTAGTTTGGCTGAAGGTTTATCATTTCTAAGAACCAACCCTTGGTTTCATCGATTCTTTCTATTGTTTTTGTCTCTATTGTATTTATTTCTGCTGTGATATTTATTGTTGCTTTCCATGTAATGATTGTGGGTTTGATTTGTTCTTGTTTTCCTAAGGCCTTCAGATGCATTATTAAATTATCTAGTTGTTTTTCTAACATAGGCACTTATGGCTACAAAATTCCCTCTTATCATTGTTTGGCTGTAACCTACAGGTTGTGGTAGCTTGTGTTTCTATTTGATTATAGGAAGTTTTTATCCTCTCCTTAATTTCTCGAGTGACCTGTTTCTCTTTCAGAAGTGTATTGTTCAGTTTCTATGTGTTTTGATATTTTCCGAAGTTTCTTTTGGTCTTTATTTCTAGTTTTGTTCTGTTACAGTCTTATAAGATGCATTGAACTATTTTAATTTTTTATTTGTTAATATTTGCCTTAAGGCCTAAAATACAGTCTGTTTTGGAGAAAGTTCCATGAGCTACTGAAAAGAAACTGTATTCTCCAGCTGTTGGTTGAAATATTCTGTAGTTGTCCATTAAGTCCATTTGATCTACAGTATAATGTGACTGTGCTATTTCTTTGTTGATAGGTACAGACATACTATCCGTGTACTGGTGATAATGGGGTATTGAAATCACCCACTATGGGCGCTACCTCTCCCTTTTCATCTGTATTGTTTGTTTTATGAAATTGGATGCCCTGGCATTCAGTGCATCTATATTTACAATCATTTTATTTTTTGATGGCTCATTTCCTTTATTAATACGTAGTGACCGCCTTTGTCTTTTCTGACCAATTTTGTCTAAAGTCTGTTTTGTTGGCTATGAGTAAAGCTACTCTCGCCTGCATGTGAATTCATTTGATTGGAATATAATTCTCTATCCTTTCCCTTTCTGTTTGTGTATGTCTTTGCTGGCGAGCTGAGTCTCCTGCAGACAGCAAACCGTTGGATTTGCCTATCCTGGCGGATTTGCCTTTACACATGACTTGGCATTTCTCTAATGTAGCTTTTAGTAGTCTTTCTTTGTTCTGTACTTTGGCAGTTAAGCTGCAATCTGATGCACAGTGGTTATTTTTGGGTATGTGTATTTGGGGTCTAAATGCCTCTGGTACCTGGAGGTCCATATCTTTTCTGGGATTTGAGAAATTTTCTGTTATTATTCAAATGAATTATCTTATTACTTAAATGAATTATTTCTATGCCCTTAGTCTGTATCTTGGCTTCTTCACCTAAACTGCAGTGGAACTGGATGGGGCCCAGTGTGGACAGGACTGCTTGGTGTAGGTCAGGCCTTGCTACCAGGAGCCACAGGAGTCACAGAATGGCCTCATTCAGAGTCCCTGTGACCCCTAGCAGTGGCCACGATGACAGGAGCAGAGGGGACAGTGGCAAAGGGAGACAGGGTCCCTGGGAACTGGGCTGCAGAATGCTGGTCCCCTTGCTGTCTACAGAGCAGAGTTGCTGGCTGCTCCACCCCACACTGGAGGTGTACCCGGGGCTCAGCAAGGAGAGAGGCCCTGATGGACCTCACATGCAGACAGGGGCTGCCACCCGTGACCACGAGGCAGCTAGGCAAGGACACAACGGAGTCAGCATCAAATAGCACAGGCCAGGCACCTGCACTCGCACCCAGGACTCTACACAGAGGGCATGGGAGGGGAGCTCCGCCCAAATTGCTTAGTCTGTAGAGGACACTCTGACCTAACTTTTCTTTCTCTATTTTTTACCTCTTACTTTCATCTAATTTTATTTACTTACTTTTTTATTCTTTCACTGCATTTTTTAAATCTCTCAATCCTTTGCCTCCTCTCTTATCATATTTTCCTTTTTTGTAGTAATCATATTTTCTCCTTTTATTTTCTCCTTTGTCACCCATTGCATTTTTAAACCATTACTTTATTATTACTTTTACCTCGATTAATTTTTAGCCTTTTCATTTTCCTCATATTACCTCTGCCCCTTTCTTTCCTGTTGGTACTGATGGTGTGGTGGTTGGTTTTAACTGTTTCTTACCGTGTTCCCATGTCCGCTCCATCTCTGTGGTCACCATCCTCACCGTGATTTTTCTTCTCTCCGTGTGGTGCTGGGGATCAGGTCTCAGGGCAAGACTGTGCACTAGGGCCCTCACACAAAAGTGGAAGAGATTTCTGGCCCAATGGATAGAAAATCTCTATAAAGAAACTTAAGAAATATGGAAAAACAAGGCACATGACTCCCCAAAGCTTCGGTAACTGAATCTAAAAATATCAAAATGGGTAAAATGTCAAACAAAGTATTCAGAAGACTGATCTGAAAAATGATCCAGGACTTCATGAAAACATAAACAGTTGAATGAAGTAAGGAAAATAATAAAGGGTATTAAAGAGCAAATGAATAAAGAAATGAGAGTCTAAGAAAAATAACCAAACAGAAATCTTGAACACAAAAATCTCAAGAAGTCAAATAAAAAGTTCTGTTAAACTTCTCCACAATAGACAAAAGGAGGTAGAAGGAAGAATATCTGGGTTTAAAGCAAGCCTGATGAAGCATCACATTCAATATTCAGAAGAAATTATGGACAAAACATAAAATCTATTGAACATGATTAAGAGAACACACCTACGAAGGATTAGTTTAGGTGAAGAAGCCAAGATACAGGCTAAGGGCATAGAAATAATTCCAGGTGTCTGGGTGGAGTCACAAACAAGAACCCTAAAGGTGTCTGTGTCCTTCTGCATCCTGTTCAAGAGTCACTTTGATATTCTTATCCCAGAAAGAGAAGCCAAATACCAATTCAGGTCTCTCTCATGTCCTCTCCTAGACCTGCCGGTGAAGCAATTAAATGCCTAAATGACAACGATGACAGATGCTGGCTCCATTATTGCCATTTAATGCAGCCAGAGTAAGTGGCTTTCCAAGATTAGATTTTTATGACAAGAATTTTTTCAGTCTTCATATCGCACAGAACTGTTATTTGTCAAAGAAGCTGTGTTTGTTTTGGGCTGTTGCAGAAATCTCAGAGGAAAAATTTCCAGGCTCCATTTTATTTTGAAGAGGTACATAAACCTCCAAAGTGAGTTTTTTCTTTTAAAATAGATTTTGTTTTGACTTTGAAAACCTCAGACTTCCTCCAAGCCTGCCAATATTCGGAATAACAAACAAAGCATAGGAGGGAGCTCATATTTGTCTCCCTCACAATCCAGGGCAACACCCCCACTCGACTTCCGGAAGCCCCCTTTCATGTCTGCTCTTTCTGGCTTTGTCGGTTACTCCACACTGGGTCCGAGAGGGGATTCGGTTCCGTCCATGCTGGGTCAGGGCGTCCATGTGGGGCCATCGAGAACGTTTCGGCTGTCAGGATGGTGATGAAAGACTGTCCAGAGTGCTCAAGTTGGAGGCGCTATCCCACCGGCCACAGAGAGCTGTCTCCTTGTGGGACTGATAGGTGTAACTGTGTGAGGTCCAGAGCTTCAGCCTCATGTCGGAGAGAAGTTGCTGACTGACTCCAGATCACACAGTTAGACGCGCTAGCATCAGCCCTGGAATCCAATTCAGATGGACCCAGTCTGTCCCTCCAGACGACCCCTGAGGACCCCAGGGCCTGGGCCTAGGCCTCCTCCAGCCTCTCCGCCATTACTGTCACCGCAGACAGTGAGACACGGACCCAGCTTCAGAAACTTTCACGAAAATCTTTAGCACACTTAGCAGACTTGGTGGTACACACCTCTGGGAGGCTGAAGCAGGAGGGTCACCAAGTTCAAACCTGGACAACTTAGTGAGTTAGGGAGACTCTGTCTCAAAATAAAAGAAATGAAAAATGGACTGCAGATGTAGCTCCATCTGAAGCCCCTAGGGTCAAAGCCCAGTACTGCCAAACGAAACAAAACAACCTTCACTACAGGTTGACATTTTTGTCTCCGTTTACTAAGAAGGGCAGTGCATGTTTTCACAGACTCCACTGGAATCTGAACGCTCCTATTGCTGTTTCTCTTTCCTGCTCTGGTTCTGGGGGTGCCCGCTGGGCTCCCTTGTTCCAGGTTCCTTGGAAGGAAGGGGGCGCTTTCTCTCCCCAGCAGATTCTCCTCTTGGGACTTAGATGGAAAGTCGAGGTGATGCCTGCTCCTTCCGTGTGTGGAGTCCTCAGGGGAACCTGCGGCCTCTAGTGCCGCTGATTCGTCCCTCTGGCTTGGGGTTGCAGCGGCAGACCTGGGCTGGACAAGAGGGATCCTCTCTCTCCTGCGGACCTGCTGTCCGGGGCACTCTTCTGCCACACACACTGCCCGGTACACTGTTTCTCTTTGAAAACATTTCCTACTATGAAGCTGAAGGTAGATTATATAATATTTTAGTAACTCAAGTTGCTTTTCTAAACTTGAATTCCTTTTTCTGAAAAACAGCAAGTAAACTTATAAAATAGTTCAGGATTCAATGTTTTTAACCCGATTAAAGCAATGAGCAACTTCTACTCCTCCTCTGCAGCACTCAGCAGGGGCCTGGGGCTGCTGTCTGCCAGGCGTGCGTGTCCCTGGTCCGCGGCGGCAGGCCCGGGTCCTCTTTACCCTGGGCTCGGTGGGTGCAGCTCCTCTCCGCCCCTCTGCGTGGATGTCCCTGACCCCTGTTACTTCTCCTTCCTAGTCCTGGTCCTTTTCCTCCACCTCGGAGCGGTGAGACAGTGGCTCTGCCCGTCCTCCCCTGGCTCCTGACTGAGGCCTTTCTGTCCCCTCTTTAGTGGTGTCTGGAGCCCACCTTTGCTGCCACCATGGGCCGTCTCGTGATGATGGCTGTGCTCCGCTTCTGGGACTCACATCCATCTGGGCAAAGTGTTGTGGAAGAAAAAGCCTGAGATCATCTAAAAAATTCTCCTCACCTTTCGAAGAACTTTTATATTTTTCTCAATATTCAAATAAAAATATGATTCAAAGATAAGATCTTTTCTATACCAAGGAAATCTTGTTATGCAAAAATATATGGCACAAGTTACTTTATATAGTTTATACTTTCCAAATAGGAAAACAACATACCTTATCATATGCGTTCAGCAATAGGAGCTGATTTTATACTTTGCTGGGTTTTCTGAACCAATGCAATAATAAAGCCTTTTTTATTTTGAAGTTTATTTTCAGTGTAACGAATGTAAAGAAAAGAGAAAAAAAATCCCAACTGAGAAGTGTAAAGGACACATCAAAGTGAAGTTGCTAATAACCAAGAGCAGTCACAGAATCAAATTTGTCTCCTGCAGAGAGCCCCGTGTCCCCTCCTGTCATTGGGCCCCGTGTCCCCTCCTGTCATTGGGCCCCGTGTCCTCTCCTGTCACTGGGCCCCGTGTCCCTTTCTATCACTGGGCTCTATGTCCCCTCCTGTCACTGGGCCCCGTGTCCCCTCCTGTCACTGGGCCCCGTGTCCCCTCCTGTCACTGGGCCCCGTGTCCTCTCCTGTCACTGGGCCTCAGGTCCCTTCCCACCACCAGAACCTCCATTTTCTGAAGGAAATAACGGTTGTTAATTCTCAAAATAGAATTTACCTGTGTATGATTTGATATAAACTGGATCATAAAATTGCTATTCTTTTGTAATGGGCACATTTCACCCAAGATTTCTGAGATTATTTAAACTGTTTCATGCCGATATCATTTTCTTTTCTGGCAGATGCTGAATACGAAGTCTTCTGTTATGTTGCTGACTAACGTGTGGATTGTCTAACAGTTGGCTGCTGAGAACAATTCACTGTGTATTTAGTGTGCATGTATCTTGGTACACACTTGCATAAGTATATTTCTGTAAACACATATTGGTAGCCAGGCACTTATGCTTGGTGGCTTATGCTTATAATTCCAGTAATATGAGAGGCTGAGACAGGAAAGTCAAAAATTCAAGTCTGGCCTGGGTAACTTAGCAACTTAGTGAGACCCTGTCTCAAATTAAAAAGTAAAAGGGGCTGGGTATGTAGCTAAATGTGAAGGCCCTAGCTTCAACCCCCAGCACCACCAAAAAAAGAAAAAGAAAGAAAGGAAGGCAGGAAAGAAGGAAAGAAAGAAAGAAAGGAAGGAAAGAAACAAGGAAGGAAGGAAGGAAGGAGGGAAGAAAGAAATCGATGTGTGAAGTTCCTTACATTTTGCTCACTGTTGGCACAGTGAACAATAATGTGTGATGACCAAACCTGGGTGATAAGCATCTCCAGCTCCTCAGACGTTCATCAGTTTTTTGTGTAATGGTGACTCCTCCAGTGAGGTCTGTGGACCACGTCTGTGGCTGTTTCTCATCGGGTGTGTCGGGTGCAGTCTTTGGTGCTCTGTGAGTTCCAGCATTGTCTCTCATCTCTGTGGAACTGTCCGTGTTCTTATTTTCTAAATATTTCATTGCATCCCTAGAAACCATCTAGAGCACCTTGGATTTCTTTGTGGTAAGATGTTTAACTCTGTGGTCTATATGTAATAAGTTATTCGGATTTTATTCTTCTTTAAGATTTTATAGGTTTGCTTTGCCCATTTCTTTTCAGTTAGGCTTAGGGTTTAAAATCTATTGGCATATGATCGTTCATGATATAGTCTTCCATAAAGCTAATGCCAATAAATCTGTAGTGAAGATTAGTCATTTTTACATTGGTTATTTGTATTCTTTACATTTTCTACCAATTTATATGAACAAAAGTTTCAAGTTTTTAGTGTTTTTTTTAATTATTAAATTTTTTTTATTAAGCCTACATTTACATCTTTATGGGGTATATTATGGTAATGTGATGCATATACAATGTGTGATGATGGGTAACAGGCATTTCCAGCTCCTCAAACATTAATCATCTTTGTACTGGGGATTCTTACTCTTCTTGTCATTCTGAAATATTCCGTACACTGTTTGAGTCAATTGTTCCCACACTGTGTTACTGAGACACAAGGTCTCCTTCAGCTCTCATGGTGCCCCGGAGCTCCCTGTGGAACTTCTTTCCCTCCTTGTCCCTGCCGTTCCCCTCTCTAGTGACCACTGTTCACGAAGCCGCCTCGTTGGTCTCCACAGATCAGAGAGGGTGTCCTTGGACTTTGGGGCCCTGCGGGTTTCATGTAACAACGGCCTCCAGTTCTATCTGTGTTGCTGCACATGACAGGACTTCACCCTTTCATGGCTGAACACTCCTCCACTGTGTGCATCACCTTTCTCTGCTCACTCTTCCACCAGCAGGCATCTAGATCAATTCTACATTTTAGCTCTTGTGAATGGCAGTACAAGATGACCATCAGTGTGCAAGTATCTTTTTGGCATGAGATTTTACCTCCTGCAGGTTGGAGGCGAAAGGCTTGGTCACCAACCGTGGCACCTTTGGGAGACAGAGGGACCTTTGGGAGAAGGTGGGGCCTGGTCAGAGGAATTTGTGTCCTTGGGATGTGCCCTGGAAAGGGAAATCGAAACCCAGGTCTCTCTGTCTCTGTCTCTCTCTCCCTCTCCTTCCGGGCCACCATGAGGTGAGCCTTTGTTCCCCACCACCACGTGTTCCTTACGGTGTGTGCCTTGCCACAGGCCCAGAGTGATGAGGCTGAGCAACTATGGGTCAGTTTGGTCCTGAAACCACGAGTCAAAACATAGTTTTCCTCCATTAAAGTTGATAATCTCAGTTATTTGTTACAGTGCTAGAAAGCGAACTAACAAACTTTGGTACAAATATAACAAAAAATGTAAAGGATCTGTATGAAAAATTACAAAACTTTAATGAAAGAAGACTCAAGTAAACAGTTTCCATGTGTGTGGGTTGGCAAACTCAACATTGTTAAGATGTCAGTTCTTCCCAGTTCGAGGTACAGATTAAACACATTCTAAACAAAATTCCAGAAAGCTATTTTATGGATATTGACAAGCCAATTCCAAAGTTTATGTGGCAGTGAAAGTGACCTAAAATGGCCAGCACAAAACCAAGAAGGAACAAGGTTGGGGGTTGATATTACTTGACCTCAAGACTTGCTATGAATCTGCAGTAATCAAGACTGTAATGCTGGGGAGACACAGACATGAAGATTCACACGCGGAAGAATATCTGAGAGACTGGATCAGAAGCAAACCCCGAAGGGAAACTGAGGCTCAAGAAAAGACAGGGAAAAATAACAAATCCCCCTCAAAAATCTCCTGCTGGAGTTTTATTGACTCAAAATTTAGATGTTTTGTGAATTGTTTCAATATGCACAGTTGGTTGTCGGCTTTTTTGTCTTGGTTTGCTCACACTCACGGAAGCCAGTAACCACAGAGCCCCGGGGACTGCAGTCTGCGTGCACTGAGGCCGGGCCTGGGCTGCTCCCCGGGGGCAGAGCTCCACGGAGACACCGGCGCCTTACTAATTGTCAACACATTCTTTATTTCCCTGCTCCAATTCTGTTTCTCCTCACCCACTAGTTACAAGTCACACTTATTCCAGCTTGTTAATCTCTGCTTCACAGAAGAGGTGGAAGTCGTGTCTCAGCCTCCCACCATCACAGCCGGGACTCCCTCTCCCAGAGCAGGACCGGCCACGACCTGCACATTTCTGGCCCTGTCTGCCAAGTCTTTTCCTGTTTGCCAAGCTGTGACAGCTACATCGGTGCTGCGCACAGGGATGTGCCAGTCCTTGGAGCAGACACCACACGTCCTGGGGACCCCCGTGAGCTCCTAGCGATCTGGGTTCTTTATTGGTGCTTCCCAAGGCAAAGCCAGCAGTCCCGGGGGCTCGCCAAGCCAGCTGCTGCTCCTGCCAAAGTCTGGCGTCAGTGCTGCCCACCAGCGTGTGAATTTGGTTGGTGCATTTGCATAAAGCTTCAGAGTGCTCTTTATAAAGATAGAACATGAGCAGTTTTTCTAC
Organism: Hystrix cristata; assembly: GCA_004026905.1. Taxonomy (NCBI): domain Eukaryota; kingdom Metazoa; phylum Chordata; class Mammalia; order Rodentia; family Hystricidae; genus Hystrix; species Hystrix cristata. The sequence continues at coordinate 57,533 of PVJO010008229.1, read as the reverse complement.
GGTTGCAAAAGACATGCTTTCCTGGCTCGGCAGGAGGAAGAAGTGAACAAGATTTCTTCTCTCCCTTCTCTGCTATGATATATGGGGGCATAGAAGCATTATACCTCATATTCATTTAGCAATACACCGTTGAAGCAAGCGTCTTCTAACTCACCAACTTCTCAAGGCTCGGCGAGTTTTGCACTCTCACCGTGGCTCAGGGCAGTGGCTCAGTGTGTGGGTTCTGTGTTCTCTTCCTGACTTGGATACTCACAAGCTGTATGACCTCAGGCACTTTACATAGTAATTGTGAAGTCTCAGTTTTGTTCCTTGAAAGTGGAGGCTGATGGTAGCGCCTGGCCCGAGGAGCTCTGGGAGGTGAAATGAGGCTGGCTGGGTGCGGTCAGGGACGTGCCTGGGGTCTTCAGAGACCGTAGCAGTCATCGGCGTGCAGCGAGGCGAGGCACGCGTGCCTCCATGAGGCCGCGCTCTCAGAGAGACGGTGCATTCACGGCCTGATTGGGATCAGGAGGAGCCCAGCCGTGGCTGCATGGGGCTGTGGCGCTGATTTCTAAGTAAACGCAGCTGAGCTCATGGACAGTCCGCTCCAGCGCTACCCCGGGAGCCAAGGCTCGCTGCAGTTTGCGAGACGCCAGGCACTGTTAATTTCAGCCCGTGGCCAGGTGGACTCAGTAGATGCGGATCACGGTTTCCCTGGGCAAGACCAGGAGCCCCAGCGTGCAGTCTGCATTCAGGAGTGCGAGCCGTGGCTGTCGGTCCTGAACTGGCCCAGAGGAGCACGCTGGCTTCTCGAGGTGGGTTCCGAAAGTTTGACTCGAATTATCCTTCAGCAGCCTCTGAGTGTCACTTTCTGTGTACCTTCAAGGGATTTTCCTGAGACAGACAATATTACAACAGTAACATTGCAGTATTTACCAGAATGTGCCAAGCGCCCTGTCCAGCAGCTCTTCTTTGCTTTGCTTCCTCCATTCTGTCTTCACAGAGATGCACGTACGTATTTTAGAAGACAGTCAATTTTGTGTTCTCGTCCTTTCCACTTGGGCTTACTGTTTCCTTTTGATGACGGGACCTTCGTGTCTGTTCATTTTAATGTGTAGCTAGCTTTCCGCTGTGCAGACCGTCCTGGTTTCCTGTGTCCTTCTCCAGGGCCAGCAAGGCTGTTCCCGGTTGTTGGGGTAGCACTTCATGTGTCCCCGCACACAGCCACTTTCTCTCCTCAGGGTTTCTTTTCGCAGGCGTCAATTTAAAATGTAGTAGTGCTATATTCATGAAGTGATGTCATATTCGCGATGGTGGAATTGATTCTTATTTTCAGAAAGCATTAGCTCCTTGGTGTGTGCAAGGCCCTTTAGAAACCATGACCGCCGCAGACAAAGAGCTGGCTGGGTGAGCCACGTGCTGGGGTTCAGAGTGGGGAGTCTTTTCCGGAACTGACTGTCAATTTCCTCAGAAATCATCACGTATTTTGCCTGCCCCGGCGCTCTGCTCAGCCCCGAGGGTGGGACAGTGAGCAAGAAGACCAGGTTCCTAGCCTCAGCGTGAGTCTAGTCATCTCTGACCAGTTACACTAATGAGCAATAAAGCACACACCTAACAACAGGTGCAACGATCAAATGTGCCCGGTGCAGGAGTGACCCAGGCAAGAGGCCTGGGAAGTTTTCTGCGGAAGCGATACTAGAGTTGAATTCTGAGGGTAAATAGGGATAAAATGAGCAGGCTTCGAGTCCCGAGGCCCCTGGCCTGGGCAGGAGGACCCAGCCATGGTTCTCATTACTCTTCCCTTAAAACTTCTCCGTGCTGCTGCAGAAACTGGCTCTTGTGTGGGTAGCATGGTGCACACTGCTTGGTGGTCGAGTCATGCCTACTAGAAATGATCTTTATAGTCAAGAAAGCAGAGTTGCCACGTTATTTGTGTCATTCTTTTCAAAGTAGGACATTCACATCTATGACTGTGAAGTAAATGAAAGACACCTCATTTCTAAGCTAACTTCTGAGCCATGCAAAGCAAATGTAAATATTCTGGTTGACATGAAGCTGGCCACATCCCTGGCGAGACCTCACAAACTGCTTAAACAGCTGTTTTCCTCAGAGCTCTCCAGCCTCATGACTTCTCCTGTGCAGTGTCAACATTCTGTATGTCAGGACGGATACAGCCCTTTATGACCCCATCTTCTGTGGGCCAGGAAGGACTCGGGACACCCACCCTCTCCCTCTGGCGTGTCCGTGTCCATGGGAGGCATCCGGGCTCTTTGGATCCACACAGACGGACCCGTGTGATTAATAGGTGTGTCGCAGCCACCTCACGTTTTCATGGCACTTTAAATTTTTAGAAGCATCTTCATGTCTCTTGTAATAAAAATCTGGGTTTAGAAATAGAGTGGACTTTAAGGGCCATTTGATTTAGAAATGGTTTTAATGGAAAAGGCACGAGCAGTCTATATCCCGGGGAGCATTTGGTAACTGAAAGTCGTGATCTTGGTCACATAATCAACTTGGTGGGTTGTGACTGGCATGAAAAAGAAGTAGAATAGATCAGGGAGCAGCAGGAACAGTGCCGCTTGTTGAAATTCATTTCAGTAGCATTCGCTTGTTGAAATTCATTTCAGTAGTATTTATGTTAATAAGCATGTATGTGACTGCTTAGAAAATACAATGCCACAATAAAGCAAAAGAACTATATTACTGATTTTGTTCAGACTGCCCCTCTGCCATCCCTCCGCCCCCGACTGAGCCCAGAGCCCACAGCATGGCTCCTCCTGTCTACACCAAGGCTGCCTTTGGCTCAAGTAGCAATTCAGGACATATAGAAGCTGGCTAATCCATACAAATATGTTTAGAAATGCAGCACAGGTTCACATCCAAACAAGAGGGCCGGGAAGACGTAAGTACAGGGCCCGGTTTTATGGACTTATCACTACCTGTGATGAAATCAAAGCCAATGGGCAAACGGCTTATTCAAGACCACTTAGCAAGCCTGAGTCACTGTCAAAGCCAAGTCTCGACTCTTGGTCTTCCACGTTCACCTTGTCCCTGTCCCTTCCCTCTGGAATGTCTATCCCTGCCTCGGGTTCTCTTTAGGCATCTATCTCTTGCTGTGTTAATCGGGAAAATAGCAACATCTGTGGGTTTTAGTGACCTGGCCCTCTGGCCTCTGCTACCACTCATGTTTTACAAAAAGCACCCTTAAGTACAAAGTACTGACCTGCAACCCAAAAGAGCGGGCAATATCCAGGAATGACACCGAACTGGGCCTCAGAAATTCTAATTCTGAATCTTTTTAATTTCTGCAATTATGAGATTGATTGATTTTTGGTACTGGGGATTGAACTCAGGGGCCTTTTCACTGAGCTACATCCCCAGGTCTTTGTTTTTTTATTCTTTATTTGAGAAACGTCTCACTAAATTGCCCAGGCTGGGCTCAAACTTGCAATCCTCCTGCTTTGACCTCCCAGCATGCTGAGATTATAGGTGTGTACCATCACACTCAGATAATGGTGTGATTTTAACTAAAACAATCTTTTTATGCCTGATAAAAAATGATATTGGACTACATTCTAGCTAAGAAGTTTTCTACGTTCAGTATTTTGAGATTGTATGAACAAATGTACTAAAGTGTCTGTGACTTACCAGAAGCAATCACTGCAGGTGAAATGTATGCTGTGACCTACAGTTCTTACTGTGCTTAGTGACCCACCGCATACACTGTTATGGTGGTTTTGTCTTTTTTAGAATGTTTCGAGCTTGAATTGGTAGAGACCTTGCATGGGACTTAGTTTACCGCAGACGGTCAAGGGCAGCAGTATGATGCAGTGTTTCCTCGGACAAAGGCAGGTTTGTTCAAGTCACCATTCAAAGGCCATGGGCTAGATCTTCTTCCCCTTCCCTTTCATGGAATTGTGGGGAGGCTCATTTAGAAAAGAAACAAATGAATGTCCGTAAGACGTACGGTGTAATTAGTAAGCTCTCCTCTTTCTATTTTGTTTTCATGAGCAGAGAAAATAATGCCAAGCTGCGTTACATTTCCACCTGTGTATCAGGAGAAATTGCAACTTGGGATAATGATTTAGGCCACAATGCTGGTTTATGGTCTTGTGCTTGGTGTACACTAAATATTTAAATTTCACGGCAAATGTCGTAGATCCAGTGCATTGCACATGCTGGCTTCTCTTCAGAAATCCAAAAGCAGCTGACACCCTTTCCTAACCCCCAAGAAAGTCTCTATTTTGTTTGAGACCACAGACTTTGAAGACTGAGGGTCTGATCATTATCTCAGTCAGAATGTGCTTATTTAAGCAAAAATAAGTCCTGTGGGCTTCCAAGCTTACTGTTTCCCTCTGAGAGGTCCTAACCGGGGTGCTGGGACCCGGAGCTCTGTGAGCCGTCAAGCCCGCAAGCGAGTTGAGCCATCCCTGAGAAACTGTCCCCGCGGCAACAGAGGCCCAGTAGGGAACCCAAGTATTGTCTGCCCCCCCCGCAATTTTGGTAAAGAAAGCAGCATGGAGTTTTGGGAGCTGGGCCTGGAACAAAGGGAGTTGGTTGGCATTCCTCTGCTTTTTGCAAAGAGGGAGAGAAACATCACCAGGTGACTTGATTGGCACTTGTGACCTTCTACAGTGATTAGGAGATTAATTCGTGTTTCAAATGGCCTCACCTAGGGTGGAGCACACCAGAGTTTACCTTTTCATGTTGCAAGAAGTTAAATGCAGCCATCTCCGCAGGGGAAAAACACAAGGTGCTTTTGTTTGGGCCCAGTGAGATCTCAGCCCCAGCAAGGTCTGCGTTTGGCAACACAGCCTCTTCCCATGGGGACGCTTGTTTTCTCCGTGCGATCAGCGCTTGCCACACCCCTGGCCTTTAAGGACTTCACAGTGGAGAACTCATCGGGGAGCTTCGCCACGGAGCCCCTTGGTCAGGCACCGTAGAGACGGCTTTGTGCTGGGAGTTCTGGCATTTCTTCAGAACTCTCTGGAAGGTCAGCCTACCCTTTTGGTGAGATTTTAAACCCAGAGCTCTCCCGGCTGGTGAAATCGCAGGCTCTGAGAGTCTGGCTGCCTCATTTAATTTGCGGTGTCATGAGAAACAATCCCTGGTGGAAATGTAAACACCGGACCATTATTTACCGGTGATGCTGGCTGGGAGCCTGGCCGCGTTTTAAAGAAAGCCCTTCCTTGTTCAGATGGCAGTAGAAATCTTCATGCCGAGCAGCTGCTTTGCTTTGCAGCCGCTCCTTGCCAGCTCTGTGGAGCGTGACAGTGCAGAAGACGCCTTTGTCTGGCTCAAGGACACAGTGCCCTTGAACGGCTGGCAGTTTGGGCACGCACGGTGGGGACAGAATGTGTTTTCGAAAGACACCTGTCTGGGAGAATGCTACACATGTATGTAAGTAGTGAACGTGTTTAACCAGGAACAGTACTGCTCCTGTTGGTTAAAACAAGATGGTTTCATCACCTTCTCTTACAAGGGAAGTATGAATCCCGCAGACATTAAAACAGGAAGTTGGGGGCAGTGTTGTTAACTTCCTAATGCTTAATATAAAATCGTGGAGAGAAAAAGGTGTCAGATTTTAAACTATAAGCCCTGCATGGTCCTAGGGAAAGCACTCCTTGGGCCTCAGTTTATCACCAGCAAAGGAGGTGTATCCTGCCTTTTATTCAGTGCATCAAAATAAAATGATCTGTTTCATAATGCTTTATGTACATTAAAGCAGTGCGATGTTACCACTTATCCTGTTGGGAGAGGAATGGCAGAATGTAGAGTAGGATGAAACACAAATACCTGTGTGGCAGACAAGCACGGTGACACACCTGTAATCACAGCCCTCTGGGAGGCTGACGCAGAAAGAATGCAAGTTCGAGCCCAGTCTGGGGAACTTAGCAAGACCCTGTTTTAAAACAAAAAACTGGGACCTCGCTGGGTGCGGGTTCGATCTCTAGTATCCCCCACCCCCATAAAAGACAGCGCTGGGGCGCAGCTGTGCGGGGCCCCGCGTGCAGTCTCCAGCCCTGAAAAAACATAAAAATCAAGTGTCTGTGGTAGCCCATGTTCTGCGATGGGCACTACGCTGTCAGAGATGAGGAAATGCAGGGTCAGACTTTGACTTCAGGGCACAGCCTGGCAGGGGTGGTAAGGCTGGGTGGTGAGCAGAGGGCAGGGGTGTCGACCAGATTCACACAGCGGCACGGAACAGCAAGCGGTGCTTCGACCTGCGTGGGTCCCGAGGGTTTGGTGATGAAGAGGGCCCTGCAGGACGGGCGTCAGCGGGAGGGCAGGGGACAGGAGCTGCTGCGCGGCCGGTGTGCCAGGTCTGCTCCCACGCAGGTGCCAGGCAGAGCCACCCACGGGGTCTCGCCGTGAGCAGGCTCTCCGACCGCTGCCTAACAGGGACTGCTGCTGCCCTTCTACCATCTGGGCGCTCGGTGCCCTGCATGCTGCTGCGTTTCACCCTCCCGGCCAGGGAGAGGGATGTCACCGTCATCCTCTTGCTATTCCGTGGCACTGGGGACTGAGCCCAGAGCAGGCACGCAGAGCACCATCCTCAGCCTCCCTGAGTGCTAGATTACAGGCATGCAGCAGCACACCCAGTTAGTAGGTGCTATTTTGATTCCCATTTAACGTCAGAGGAAAGTGAGGCAGAGAGAGGTTAAGTCACACACTCTAGGGGACGTGGCCCCCAGGTGACAGAACCAGGATTTACCAGGCTCTGCAGCTGACAGCCTAACAGCCCCACAGTGCTGTCCTGGAGGTCAGCCCGTGTTTAAAAACGATGCCACTTAGGGTTAGGGTTACGTCCTCTGCGGGGAACGGCGGGAGAGGAGGTGACAGGCCGGGTGGACAGAGTGGATGTGGGTGCGGGAGTCCAGCCGGAAAGGATGCGCAGGTCGGGGAAGAGAGGGGCAAGCTGGGAGACAGAGCGGATGGGGTTAGGTGCGCGGACTCCGGTGCAGCAATGAGGGGCGGGGTCTCTGGCAATTCCTTCACGTGGCAGGAAGCGCTAGACAAGGACAGGGCATGATGCTGTGGATTTCGAGGTGGCTGTGGAGTCTGAAGCTGCCGTAGACAGGGCTGGGCCTGGAGGGAAGGGCCCGAAGCCGCCCTCAGCCTCAGAGCACAGTGGAAGCAGTGTGCACCTATGCGGTGGGCCTGACATGCTGTGGAAACAGATCCCAGGGGCTGATCCGCTTGCAAGCTCAGAGACTGAGCTTGCCTTACTTGGCAGGAAGCGCGGAGAGCAAGGCCTGCAGGAGACTCTGTGGGAGCGGCGGCCACAGGGCTCTGAGGAGCCCAAGGAGGGCGTGCCTGGTACACGGCAGGGTGCCCAGAGACCTTCCTGTCGACTCATGGCGATGGCCTGAAATGCACACATGTAGCAGCTGAAGGGCTGAACCGCAGAAATAACGGTCGACTGAGGCAGAGTGCCTGCACTGCGCACCGAGCGGGTGAAATACCTGGTGACTCAGGCCAGCTTCTGCTGGGATTCTCCTGGGAGGGTTCTCAGTCACCGAGTTCAGCTCCGGGCTCCCACGGTGGGGTCCTGGCAGCCTTTGGGACAGGCTGTGTGTTCCGTGGGACTCACTGAAGGGCCCTCAAATGAGCTCACATACACAGGTTCTCACATCCATGGGAGGACAGACAGTCTGGGAGTGGCGCGTGCCCCACATCCCCTCGCAGAGGATGCCGGATGACGCTTAGCGTGGAGCAGGCAGGTGGCCATGCCAGGTATGCCACGGGTTTCCTCCTCATGCCTGGTTAGTTTGAAACACCTGTAAGCAAAGACCCTGTCGCCCTGGAGCTTTTTGAAGAGTGTATCCACCTGCAGTGATTTTACAGCACATAGAAACATGGAGTGGTATGGGAAGGGGCCATCTCTGGTTAGCAGAACTTCAGTATTTGGACAGGTAATTAACTCTACCATGAATTATTTTTCAGCGTAGGCAGGGTGGGCAGCTACATTAAACCGAAGCTTTGCTTTACTTGCGCTTGCTAGTTAAACATTAGCAGGATTGTGAGAGTGAGACTTGCTTGCAGCTGAGTGGTTCAAGTATAGCGAATTTGCTTGCCAGCACTCTGGAGACGGATGGCCTCCACTGTAGTAAGAGGGGCGTTACTGGGGCGGGGTGGGGGCTGCTGCAACGTCTGAAGCAGCCTTCTCCAGGTACGCACGCCCCTTCCTTCAGAAACTGGCGTCAACACCACTGTGAAAGGAAATGGTAGAATTTCTGTGAGAAAAGTATCAAAGCAGAAAACGTAAGATACTAATGACAACGTAGAAGGGGGGACTGTGGCCGGCGCCATCTGTTTGTATGAGCTTGCTACGGAACGCGCTTCCCAAGGCATCAGGCTCCAACAGCCCTGAGCGCCCACCTTGCCCCTTCCGTGGGTGGCCTGGGCAGCGGCTGGGCTGGGCGGGGATACCCCGCTGGCCCTTCTCCCGGGTCTGGGGCTCGGCGCCGTCCGGTTTCATTTCTCCCCAGGGCTTCTCGTGCCCCCAAGAGCAGGAGAGCAGGGACGTCTTTGCGGTGGTGGAGTTGCTCCCCAGCTTTTTAATTTAGGCAAAGGTTGCAATCTTTTGAGTTTCTGCATGAAATTCATAAACGCTACCTAGAAAAATTCAAGGAACAAGACTTTTCAGAGTAAATTTTTATTATGTTTCATTGTTACGTGCTGTTCCAACAATGGGACACTTGGCATAAAACGAGTGACGTCCAGACTCACCCAAGTCCCTGCCACGCGTGCGGTGGGCCAAGGAAAACCTCAAACCTCCGGCGGCGCGGCCTCGGGGAGGGGATGATCCCTGCTCTGCCGGGGGCTGGGCCAGGAGGTCGGGAGAGCTCCTGAGAGGCAGTCGCTTGGGAGATCATCGGATTGTTGGGGAGGGCTGCCCGGGCTCTCCGGGGTGGACCAGACACGTGGGACTCAGTTACACGGGCTCTTCAGAGGGGCCCTTCCCTCCCCCCCGCCCCGCGCTGCCCGCTCGGACCTGGCTTCTAAGCAGCCTGTGCCGTGTTCCAGCAGCGTCTCCCCTCTGCGCTCGCCTGCCGAGTCTCGGGGCTCTTTTCCAGAGGGAGATTTCTAAAGCAAGGAAACGAAGGGAAGATTTAAACCCAAATGGAGTTCCTGTCAACCTCTGTAGGGAAAACTCGGTCGCGTCCAGCGAAGAATACTCTCTGGCTGTTGTCTAATGGGTTCTTCCTAAACTGAATGGCCTTAATTAAAAAGAATATTTAAGGAGTTTCTGAGGGGAAAAAACCCAGCAGGTGACAATTGTCTAAGACTATTTGATGACAGTAACCTCTTAGTGAGATGAGCTCGCCATCTCAGGAAGGATTTTTTTCCTTATTTTTTCTCACAGATGATAAAGTTTTCGAGAGAGAACGAGAGAGAGAGTATGAGTGTCGCTTTGGTTCCTTGTTCCCAGTGTGTCTGCACTCCTGGGTGACCCGGGTGAGGGTCGATCTTCAGGGGTCTTGACTCGCAGCTTCCGAGTGTGGGCCAAGGTTAAACACATCGTTAAGGCAGATACCTGGGCACGTTTTGAGGAAGATTCTGTGACTTGTGGGAAGAACAAAATGAGCTGTGCTGTGTTTGGGTTGAAAGCGCCCCACATTTTGTCGGGAGCCGTTCAAGTCCCGGGCTTGGGGCCGAGTGCTGGTGGCGCTCACGTTGGCAGTGATCACAGGGTGGGGATGAGGCCGCACGCCACGATGGAGTCGGCCGGCCGGAGCTTGTTAACTGACGCCTGGGCCCTCGTCTGTCCCCGTGTTTAACCTCCCTGTGTGCCCCTCACGTCGGCTTCCTGTGCCGCTGACAGGATGCTGGTAACAGCAGCGCTCACCTCAGATGTCTGAATGACTGACAAAAAGGTTTGAGGAACGTGTTCACGAACATTCTTTTCTAATTACATCTTGTGCATAATCCTAGGACACTCTGATCGGTGGGGTTCGCCTAACCTGGTGTGAGGAGGTGGTGGTCCAGCGAAGGCGATTACGCGAGGGTCAGTTTCCCCACCCTCCCCGGCCTGGTCCGTTTGGTCACCGCTTCTTGAAAAGTTAAGGCTCAGCTCGTGAATCTTCTCGTCACCTAGGTCTTTCCTAAATTTCACCTGGGAACACTTTACTTGCAGTTTCTGCAGGAGCTCGCCCGCAGCCATGCCGCCCTGCCTCGCTGTGACCTCCCGCCTCCCGGCCTCATTCACCCCAGCCCGCCCCGAGTCAATTTAAAATACTATCAATGAACGATACATGCTTGAGGAAGGAATGAGTTTACTTATGGTAACTTTATCCTCAGGCCAGAAGAGAAGCACAAGTTCTGGAATAACACAAGCTACCAATCAGAATCAGCCACGTCATATTCAAACAGATGTGAATTATTTCACTTGTATTACCATGTACTAATTGTACGAATGAGGTTCAGTAAGATATTTCATTCACATACATGGCAGGCACTGATCAAATCTGGCCTCCCTTAATACGCTGACCCTCTCTCCAACCTCTAGTAGTCACTACTCTACATTCAGGTCAACTCTTACTTTTTACTTTAGTTTTTAAATTATACATACAGGATTAAAATTGTGTGCACTAATAGGGTAGCACGTTATGTTGCGTGTATGCGTTGCATATTTAAATCAGGTTAAACTTACCTATCTCCTCAAACATTTATTATTTCTTTATGGTGAAAACTGTCAAAGTCCTTTCTTGTAGCTTTGGGAACATACAGCTGTTGTTATCTATGGTCACCCTACTGCACAATAGCTGTCTAGCCGGATCTCTGCACCCACAGATCGGGATTTCCCATTTCTTCCCCTACCCTGATGCTGCCCAACCACGGTGACCGTGGTCATATTTCCACCCTCTCTGTGATTAACTTCTTCAGCGTCCACATTCACATGAAAGCTTGGAGTGCTTGTCTTTTGGTGCCCGGCTCAGCTCACTTAACCTGTGGGCATCTGGTTCGGTTCACACTGTTGCAAATGACAGGATTTCATTCCGTTCGGCCTGAATGGGGCTTCACGGTGCACACGCGCCACGTTTTCTTCCTCCATCCATCCACAGATGGACGTGTAGGTACCCTACATCCCCAAAATAAGACCTACCTGGAAAGTAAGTCCTAGCATGATTTTTCAAGCTTTTAGAGTTCCTGGTATTTCGTGATATCAAAATATTCTCAGATGTAGTTTGTAAATATTTTCTCCTGATGTGGCGCCTGTCTCTTCACCCTGTTGACCCCTTTGCTGTGCAGAAGCTTTTCCATTTGCTCTAGTCCCAACTGTATGCTTTGTTTCCCAAGCTGTTGGAATCGTATCCAAAAAATCAGTGCATATACTAATGTCTTGAGATGTTAACTCTGTTTTCTTGCAGCATTTCATCATTTCAGGCTTTCCATGTACGTCTGTGCTCCGTTTTTGAGTTGGTCTTTGTACTAATGACAGAGGGGTCACGGATATCCACTTTACCTGGCACCTTTTGCTGAAGAGACTCTCCTTGCCCAGTGGGCGCTTCTGCTGAGGATGGCTTGGCCCGGAGGCGCGGGTTTGTGCTCAGTGTGTCCCTTCTGCTCTGTGTCTGCTTTTATGCCTCTAGCATGCCGTCCCAGTTACTGCAGCTCGGGAGTATATCTTGGAGTCACGCCATGTCTTACCTCTGTCTTTGCTCTTTTCTTCAGAATACCTTTGGATAATTCAGGGTCTTCTGTGCTTTTACATGACTTTTTTTGGATTACATCCTTCTGGTTCTGTGAAGAGTGTCATTGGTATTTTGATATGGATTGCATTGAATCTTCCTGTTGCTTTATAACAACACTTAAACTGTGTTATTTCTTCCAGTCCATGAACACAGAGAGCTTTCCACTTTTTTCATCTTTTTCAATATCTTTTATTAGCGTTTTATAATTTTTGTCGTAGAGGACGTTTACTTCTTTGGTTAAATTTATTCCTAGGTATTTTCTTTTTTTGTAAATATTGTGAATGAGATTTCTTTCATGGTATTTTGCTCAAAAAATTCAATATTAGTGTATAGAATAGCTACTTAGTTTTGTGTATGAATTTTCTGTCGTGCAACTGTACTGAATTTATCAGATTTAATAGGCTTTGGATGGAGTCTTCAGGTCTTCCTGCCTATATAATCATAAGACCTGCAAACAGGAGTTATTTGCCTTCTTCTCTCCTTTTTTGATGCATTTTTCCTTTCTCTTGCTCGAGTGCTCTGGCTAAAGCCTCAGGAACTGTTAGGTGGGAGCGTGGTGAGTCACGCGCTGTCATGTTCCAGATCTTAGAAGAAACACTTGGAGCATTTCCCCTTCACACGATGTCGGCTGTGGCTTTTTCACAGACCACCTTATCTGTGTTCCTGGACAACCATTCTACAGCTGTCCCTCGGTACATGACTGCTTGGAAACTCCTTGAATTCAGTACTCAAAGCATTTGTATGTGAAACTTTTGTCCCAGCACTCGTCATGCGTTTGGTCCCTGATGTGCAAGCGAGGACTTGTGCACGTCTATCACCTCGAAACTGGCTGCACTTTCCAGCCAAAAAAATTTGTTTGGTCCTCATCCCACCTCCCAGATTAATGCCAAGTACAAAGGTACTACTATTTACCTACTTTGCTCCAGATTTTTATCACAAAGCGAGGTTCACTTTCATCAAAAACATTTTCTGCATCTATTGAGATGATTATTTAGTTTTATCATCCAATCTCTCAATGTGATATGTTACATTTATCGATTTCCCTACCTTGAAACACCCTTGCATTCCTAGGGTAAATCTTCTTGATCATGGTAAATCATCTTTTTGCTGTGCTGTTTCATTTGATTTGCTTTTCTTGAGTATTTTTGCATCTATATTCATCAAAGATGTTGAGAAGAATTATGCTTAATTATTCCAAAATATTGAAAGGGAGAAAATCCATCCCAAGCCACTGTTCAAGGTCAGCATTACTGTCACACCAAAGCTAGTTTGAGCAACGCGAAATGGAAATTACAGACCAATATTCTTAGGGTTGAAAACGTACAAATGACCAAGAAGCCGAGAATTGCTTTTTTGAAAAGATTGATAAAAGTGAGAAACCTTTAGCTATAGTAAGCAAGAAAAAACACAGAATACTCACGTGAATAACATTAGTGATGAAAAAGGAGAAAATACGACTCATACCATAAAGTCCATTATTTTCTTCTTCTGATCTTTGTTATTTCTTTCCTTCTAATTTGGGGTTTGGTATTTATATATCCTTGAGATGCATGGTTAGGTGGTTTATTTGCAACTTCTGTATTTTTCAACTAGGTGTTTATTGCTGTAAATTTCCCCCTCAGGAATGTTTGTGGTTTTGCTGTATCACATAAGTTTTAGTATGTTTTGTTTATATTTTCATTTGTTGCATGAATTTTTAAATTTACTTTTTGATTTCAATGACCTAATTTGTTCATTCAGTAGTATGTTAAGTCTTCGTACGCTTCCTTTTTTATTTTTTGTTTATGTGTTTTCAGTACATGATTTTTACATTCCTTGTGTGGAGTTGGTACGTGTACGTGGCACATCTTATTCATTTTTTCATCCCCCTTCCCTCCTTTATTTCCCATCTTTGCTTGTTAACTTCTAGTTTTAGTCCACGGTGCAGAGAAGATACGTGGTGTGACTGAGGTACTCGGGAAGCTTGTTCAGGCTTGCCCGTAGCCTAGTGGTGAGGGGAAGAATGTGTGCTCCGGTGGCCGGATGAAGTGTGCTCTAAGTGTCACATCCCCTTGATCTGCGGGACACATGGCCTCTGCTGTTCCTTGCCAGTGTCTTGTCTGGGCGACCTGCTGATGATGACAGTTAGGGTTAGTCTCCCTTTTCTATCTGAGGATGTTTGTTTTATAACGCTGAGTACTCCAGCACTGGGTGGGTGTACACTTCATGATGATTCGTTTGGTGAGTTCTTGGTAGTTATGTAATGATCTCCTTTGCATCTTTGTAGGCTTTCTTCTTTCTTTAAGCACACGCAATGCTGGACATGGAACTCAGGGCCTCGCCACTGGTGCACACATGACCTGCCCCCCACTCACATCCCCAGCCCTGCACTTTGGTCTTTCTTTCATCCGATATGAGGACGCTGCTCCCGCTCTCTCCGGGGCCCATTTTCCCTGCCCGTCTTTGGCATCTGTCCTCTATCAGTCTGTGGTGCAGAGAGGCCCTGGCAGGTGGCCGCCTGTTTCCCTTCCCAGGAGAATTTTGTGTGTTTACCTTCAAGGCTATTGCAGACATTCGAAGGCTTGCTCTTGTCACCCCACTGGCTTTCTTGTATCTGTTTCAGGTGATCTCTGTTCTTGTCCTCCTCGTGTTCTTCCTTGTGCTTGGGCAGCTGTTGTACTGAGAAGGCTTGCTTCTCTCCCACTTCCTGTCTGTGTCAGGAGTGGGTGTCTCACTCGCGTGTGTTTCCGAGATGGTGGGTCTCTTTCCTTGGCTTCAGGATGCAGGACTCCCTAAGCGTCCGCCTTGGTGGTGAGGAGTGCCCCGAGGGTTTTCTGTCTTGAGAAGTCTTATTCCTGCTTCATTCCCGAAGGATAACTTTCTCGGATATATATTCTTGACTGACCGTTATTTTCTTTCAGAATTTGAAATAATCGCTTCATTCCCTCCCAGCCATGAGATTCCTGTTGAGGAACCCGCTGTTAGACCATCGGGGGTTTGCTTAGATTTCACTTAGTGTGCTGCCCCTTTGGTTTGTGGAGTGCTCCGTCTCATGATCTTGTTGCTTTAATATGTTGGGGTGAGGATCATTTCTGGACATGTCTGTTTTGGGTCCTAGAAGCCTCCTGCCCCAGATGTCCGTATCTTTCCCCCAATTAAGGAAGTTTTCAGCACATATCTCACTGAACAGATTTGATATTCTTCTTTGTTTTCTCTTTGGTATAGTCCAAAAATGTGAAATGTTTGCATTTAATGGTGTCCCCAAAGTCTCCAAGGCAGGTTGTTTGGTTGGGTGGTTGGCTGCTTGCTTTCTCTCTTTCTTTCCCCTTCCTCCTCCTTTCTTTCCCTTCCCTTACCCTTCCTCCTCCTACCTCCCTCCCTTCCATCTGCCCCTCTGCCTGGGATATCTCAGACCCGCAACCGAGCTCAGGTGCCCTCTCCTCCCCGGCCTTTGCAGTCTGCAGCTGAGGCTCTCAGCCGAGCTGCATATTTGCCACATTGAGCTCTTCCTCCCGAGGTCCCTGGCTCTTTCCCAAGCTCTCTGCCGTCTTCTCTGGGACCTGCAGCAAGGGATCGCTGTGTTCCTTTGGAGCCTCTGTGCCACCTTACTTTCCCTGTTTCTTGTGTGCTCGCATTAGGTCTGTCCACCTGCTGGGCCAGTATCTCTGCAACTTTTACATGGTGACTTCTCAGTGATAGGTTTTCCCGAAGGTGTGTCGGTTTGGAGGTGACTCTGCCTTGGATCTGGGAGGCTCTTCGGTGTGGTCTCCCAGAGCTTTTGGGCTCTGACTGATGACCGTGAGAGCAGCGTGTGATGCGGAAGGGTTGAAGAGCTCCGGCATCCAGGGACCGCACAGGTAGGGCCTGTCTTCTGACTCAGGTAGGCACGGTGTGCACAGCAGTGACGCTGGCTGTGCGCCCAGCAGCTGGGGAGGGACCTGAAGCACCAGACGGTGCTGCACGGAACAAGGTAAGGTGACCTCAGCACCGACTTTGGCACCCACCCTACTCCTGGACGCAGTGTCCCCCAGGCATGGCCTGGGGCCTGGCCCGCTGGTGGGATCTGCAGCCCTGGGTGCTGCCGGACAAGGGAGTGCATCCTCACACGTGGCCCAAGACGGCGCAGCCCGGGATCTTGTGGGTGTCACGTAGGTGTCCGCCTTCCGTCCTGACGCTGGCAGAGTCCTCTTGTGACTGGCCACACTCTTGGTCCCAGGGGATAGCGTGCTGATAACTGGGTTCCGAGGCCACCTCTCCTCAGTGCAAAGGATGACTAGCTCGATACTGGGCCAGGTTCTGTCTAGGAGGCTGCAGCCCCACGCAGGCAGTGAATCGTCCACAGGGCCCCGGAGCTGGGGATGCACGGGCCTTCCTGACCCCTCGAGCAGAGTGAATTCAGACAGGAACTCCCCTGTCAGGATGGTCCTGCTGGCAGCAGCCGGGGCTCTGGAGGCTTCCCAGGGGGTGACGTGAGCTCCTGTCCAGTGCGGCCCCTGTGCAGATGCGGGTTGACCCCTCCCAGCGGCTCGGGTGGCCAGAGTCCCCGCTGTGTGTGTGCCGGGCTCTTCTCTGCGGGGCTCCACCTCTCCACTGGTGAGCTGGGTCGGTGTCCACTCCTCTGTCCATGTCGGGTCCCTGGTCCAGGTCTCACAAGGTCCCCTCTGTCCTTCACTGAGTTCCAGCATCCTCCCGGCCACTCGCCTGGTAACGCAGCTCAACAGTGCTGCCCGGGTCCTGCGTGGTGGAGCACAGGTTGTCGGTGTTCCATTCAGCATCTTTGAGAGCTGTGATACATTTCTGACTGTACCTCCAATTCCTGAAATGGTTGTAGACAGTCAGGTCTTAGCCTGTCCTGGTGTTACCCAGACTACCGGGGACCAAGTGGCCGGGAAAGCAGGGTCGGGGCTCCAGCAGCTCTGGGGCCTACCAGCGCCCGTTCCAGAGCCTGGAAGGCTCTTCCCTCTAGGCCCATCCTGGTGCCGCTCTGAGAGATCTGAGAGGGAGTGCTGCATGTCCCCTCAGCCTCCCGGAGGGTTGGCCGCCTCTGCTGCTGGGGGGAGTCACTGTCACATTCCTGGTTTCCTGCTTTCTTGGGCCTCCTGACTGGGGTGAGGGGTGATGCTCTGGGGGCTTCGCTTACCCAGGAGACCATCCCACCCACCAGCAAGACAGAGGATGGCACTCAGTCCGTAGCT
This sequence comes from Hystrix cristata, assembly GCA_004026905.1. Lineage (NCBI taxonomy): Eukaryota > Metazoa > Chordata > Mammalia > Rodentia > Hystricidae > Hystrix > Hystrix cristata. The sequence goes on along the minus strand of PVJO010008229.1, from coordinate 40,681 downwards.
TCTTTCCCTCTGTTCGTCTATCCAAGAGATAGGAAGTGACTTTTGCCGAGAAAATGGGACTTTTGTTTTTATTTGTGCATTTGGATCCAGATCCATTAAAAAACTTGCTTTCTTTTGCCTAATGTTTACCCAGTATACTTTTTCCCATCCTTTTACTTGTAATGTGTATAGATGGTTGTATTTGAAGTGAATTTCTTGTAGACAGCTTATAATTGAGTCGTATTTTAAAATTCACTTTCTCAGTCTCTATCTTTTAATTGGTTTACTCAGCTGCTTGACATGTTACATCTTTATCACATTTAACATAAAATGGCTTATGTCTGCCCCCTCCAAGATAGCCCCAGTCTTCCTCACCTTGGTCCCTTAAAATTTCAAAAAGATAAAGAATAAATAATTTACTATGTTGACAACCTAATTTGTCTGACTTGCTTTCTATAAAACAAGAAACACAGAGCTTGGCAGGCTGTGGCGAAGATTCTAACTTGTGCTTGATGTGTGAGGAACAACTTAAATGATCTTTTGTCTTTTGTCCCCTGCTTTTTCAAATGTAAGTTTAAAGCTTGGTTTCAAACCTACAGAATTGATGTGTGTGCGGTCAATCAACAAGCCTTACAGCTGCCCGACCCCCGGGTCTTTGGTGAGTTCCGGACCGTCCAGGCTCCTCCAGACCCCGTGGGAAGCAGTGGGCGGAGGGCCCTGCACTCTGACTCCAAGGTCGGGCTGCGTTTCTTTGGTTCACCATCTCCTTTGTGAAGGTGATGACTATTCGTCTACAAAGCCCTTCACCTGGCTTCAGAGTCTCTCCAGCCTGCCTGGTCTCCTCTCCGAGCCGTCCTGGTCTCTGTCAGGCCTGGGCTCACTCCTGCCTCCTGCCGGGGACCCTACCCACGTATTTTATGACCCGCAAGCCCCAACCAGCCCTTTTTATTCTTGACAGGGACACCTGTGCTCTTCACAGCTGCCACCTCGGCCCCAGCACGGAGCGGGACAGTCAGGCTGCCTGAGATGGTTCTGGCTGTCGTCTGGGAGTCGCGGGGTGAAAATGGGAAGGGTCGTCAAGGCAACAGGATGGCCTTGTAGGCTTCGCTGTGCAGAGGCAGGCGGACAGAGAGGAGTCTAGAACCGACACTCCTGCCTGTATCACGGCGACTTGCTCCTCAGAAGTGGGACGATAGATATTTCTGAAGGGACAGTCATTGCTTCTCGGCCGTTTGGCTAAGATCCAGTCTAAGCGACGTCAGTGACCATCTTGTGACCCAAAAGCAAGTGGTTATTTTAACGTCGTCAGGTACTAAAGACCAGCAGAGCTTATTCTACCCTGTTACTGCAGGGCCTTTTCGTGAAGGGGCTTGTGTCTTGGGGCGTAACAAAATGACTAAGATGTCCAGGATCATCAGGTGAGGAAACGGCCTTCTAAGCCGAGGGAAGGAGGGAGGGCGCACAGCCGACACGGAGCACCGTGTGGAGAGACCGAGGCTGAGTGGCAGCAGGAGCGACAGGACACCAAGCCATGGGGAGGGTTGGGACATGTTGTGGCTGGGGAGCCGGGCTCCTCTCTGCCCTGGAAAGGGCCGCGGAGGTCGGCCCATCAGCACACTCAGCTCTGTCCTGTGCTGGGCTGGTTCTCAGTGTGGGTGCTGCAGCGCCCGGTGAGACTCGGCCTCCTTCACGGGACGCGTGCTGTGGTGGGGGACACACAGGAGTTGACCGCAAGGACAGTGTAATAGGCAGTAAAGCATCCCTGGTGTTTGAGACGGCTCCCGCACTCTCGGGTCATTTCCAGGGCTGACCTGGCACCGGCACGGGTGAGGTGACCTCCACACAGCCGGCACGTGGCCTTTGTTCTGAGCCGCGCCACTCCCTGCTTGTGGGGCGAGAGACAGACAGGTGTTTAAAAATTTAGCAGCTGGTTGGGAACTACTGATTTGAAGTAATAAGGAAATCCATAGAGGATTCATTTGGACTTATGTTGTATTTGTTTTAAGAGAAATGGGAAAGTGATTTGCAAGTTGCCTGAAGTAATTTGCCTAGAATAACTTCTCCAAGACGCGCTAGTTAGGACCTGGAGCTCGGAACCTTCCTTCCCTGGTTGTCTAAAGCACCCCTGCACCTCTGTTCACACTGTGGCCATGTGGGAAGCATCGGGGTGTGCAGCCTGGGAAGAGGGTACTGAGCTGACTCCCAAGCTGAAACATCAAAGCCAGGTGGTTCCCGAAGCATCTTTCTGGGACACGTGAGGGGCTGCAACCACACAGAGTCCCAGAGCCCCGCCCAGATACATTAAATCAGGTTTTATTCGTGGGACTTGGGAAATTGCATTTAAATACCATTCTCAAAAAGTCTTAGGTACCTCGAAAAGAAAGAAAAAAAAGAAAGAAAAAAAAGTCTTAGGTACCCTGATGTCTGAGACGTATTTAACAAAGACTCAGTAGAGGAGTGTTGGTTGTTGAACCAATATTCAAGAACTTAATTCTTTTCGAGTGATAAAGAATTTATGATAAATCATAAATTCAGATTTAACCAACATTACATTTGACCTTAAACATCTCTGCTATTTTCATTCTTTTCATATATTTGAAACCTCTGCCCTCAGGGTCAGAAACACAAGCAGGAGAAGATAGGAATGTCAGCACACTTGTGACACTGGCCACTCAGTGCCTTGAAGCGGAACTCACCCTGAAAAATCCCACATTAGCCCCAGCAAGGCACCCCAAAGTCGTCTCTATGGCAACTCGTGGACCGTAAGATTCAGAGAATGGGGCTGGCTAAGGACTGTCGGCTATTGAGAGCTGCCAGTGGCATATACCTTGTGTTTGTGAATTTGTTTAATCTTCACAACAGCCGTGGGAAGCGCACAATTTTATTCCTGTTTTATAGAAAGGAAATAGAGACAAGGAGGGGTCAAGGAAGTTGCCCAGAGGTCTCTTTAATTTCCTTTTTGTTACGTAAGTTGTTGTTTCCCTCTTTCTTCTTCTCTCTTTAAGAGTGTCAGCAACAGCAAAGGCAGAGAGCTAGCAGAGATCTTGGCCTCTGTAGGATGTTTCCTGTCTGTTTGCTGTTAGCAGCTGATTTAGTGCTGGCCTTTTCCAGTTTAATTCAGCCGCGCTTTAGTGCTTTAGTTTTGCAGTATTTCTCATCTCTGACAACCAAAGGCATCAAGTGACACCCCAGGTTTTAGATTACTTTTGAGGTGCGTTTCCTAAATTCACCTCTAGCGTCAGTCTACACAGTAGGCAGGAACTAACTGGAGAGCTGGAGGCGAGTGTGGGCTTGGTGCTGGGGATGGACGCGGAGGAGCCTGGTGACCATGCATGTCCTCAGCCTGAGCTCATCGTCCTGGTGAGGGTTCCTGTGTCCAGAGGCGGTTAGGACACCCGCGTTTCCTAGCAGGATGCCTTCCTGCAGCTTACGTCTTTAGGTGGCAGCATTTTAAGTATCTTGCCCAGAGGAGTGTCACAGGTTCCCACTGGCTTGAAGGAGGTTCACGAGTGACTGTCCCAGCAGGCGGCTTGCACCACCCAATGGGACTGTCCCGTGCTACCCAATGGGACAGTCATGCATGTGGTGGCACAAGTCATCTGGCAGCGAGACGTAGGAATGATGGTCCATCGTGAACATGCTCATGCAGTCGCCTCTGGAGAGAGTCCTGCAGTTCTGCTCTGCGCCCCATGCGCATGCGAGGGAACTTGGGGGGACTGAGCCTCCACCCGAAGCTGCTTCTCAAACTGTGAGAGGTGAGCAGAGTGCTGGATGAGATCTGAAGTTGCCTTTGTGGAATTTCCTTCAGCGACTACTTGCGTTTGTCTGTAAGGAGCACACACGTCTACTTGTCTCTCAGTCCTGGCTCTGGGGTGGGCGCATGGGTCAGGAAAGTCTGACAGGCGTCACTGTAGAAGCTCAAGTGGGGATCCTGACTCCACTCGACCAGTTTCCGTATCCTACCATGATGTCACAGTGGTCTGATTTGTGGGGTTTTGTGGTGTTTGACCTGACAATGTAGAAGACCAGACCATTGCTGGGGATACCTATGTGGGGGCTAACTTGGGACAGGTTTAGTTTAACTCTGTTACACAAGAATTTTTTTTTTAGATAGTCTCGCTATGTAGTTCACGCTGGCCTTGAACTCGCTGTAGCCCAGGCTGGCCTTGAACTTGCCTCAGCCTCCTGAGTGCTCGGATTACAAGTGTGCACCACTATGCCTGGGCTGTTACACAAGAATTACATGCTGTTCGTTACCAAGAGTTCTCATTCTCAAAGTGTCCTGGTTGAATAATAAATTATAAGGTCATGTTATTCCTCATAAAACTTTTATAAGTGTGTATCGGTCTTCTAGTCACACGGCTAAGAAACTGGGAGCTGGTTTCAGAGGTCAGGCAACGTGCTTAAACTACCAAGTGGGAGAGCTAGGAGGTAAACTTAGTGGTTTGATGCCAAACCCCTCTCCCTCCTTTTGTTTGGCAATACTGGGGCTCTAACCCAGGGCCTCTGCAGTGAGCTATATCCCTACCCCTTTTTCAAAACTTTGAGACACCGCCTCACTAAATTACTAAGTTGCCCAAGGTGGGCAAGAACTTCTACTCCTCCTGCTTTGGCCTCCAGAGTTCTGGAATTACAGGTGTGTGCCACTGTGCCTGGCCCCAGGCCCTTGCTCTAAGTGACCACTCCTCCAGGACTTCTTAGGGAATGCTAGGAAACAGTTATTTATAATGCATCCTTTATTTTAAATGCAAATAACCTTCATTCCTCAGACATTTTTCCTTACCTCAAGCTCAAATCCATCCGGTTGCCCCTGCAGATGCTTCCCCTGTCTCTGTCCCTGCTGGCCGGGAGGATGTGACGGTATTCAAGGTGCCCTTGCCCCATCGGCCTCTGGGGCTGGAAACCTTGGGCCGGCAGACACATGGGATGGGGTGTGTGGGGCAGTGTGCCTCCCTCGCAGGACCAGATGCGGGTTGGGGCAATGATCAAGTGTGCAGTGGTGGGCTAAGGTGACATTCGTGTCACCAGGTAAATGGCACTGTCCTGAGGAGACAGAAGACTTGTTCCCACAGGGCGAACCTGAGGACCCTGTGCGCAGGACCCAGGTGCGGCGCTGCTCCCTGTGACGGGCCTACGTGGAGAGGGTGGGCCGTTGTGGGCAGGGACGATGCTGCTGCCCCGGTTAGTGCCGTCATCCTCCCCATCCCACAGCACAGGAAATGCATCTGCACAGCTGCCCACCTGCTCGCCCAGAGAGCAGCGGGATCTTGAGCCAGGGACCCCACGAATGGGGAACTCACGCCTTCCTTCTCTCTTCCTTCTCCACCCCTCCCCACTCATCCATCAGCCGATGTCAACAGCTCTTATCCATATCGGAGCACACCCCGGGCCCGGCCGGTGGTTCCCGAAACCTGGCGCCTACCTGAACGTGACGGGACCTTTCCAAAACGCTGGCTTCGGCCCAGCCGTGAGCCCGGACATGCTGATTTCACTGGCGCGGCCTGTGGGCTGGTATCAGCAGTGTTTGTAAAGGGCTCCTGGACCATTTTAATCTGTAAGCAGTGTGGGACGCATGGGCTGGCTCTTGGTCAGGAGCCGAATGACCAAGACCAACTGAGACCCTTCAAAAGCTGCAGGGATTCAGAGCCTGCAGCTCTTGTTAGAGGTGCACAGAGAAAATGCTTCAGTGCAGGGATCTGCAATGTTCATAATACTCGGAATAGAAAATAAAAGTGCTAAATTTTATAGTCTCTTAGAGTGCCTGATGTTTTCCTGAGAGGGTTAAGAGCATAGCAGAGTGAAAATAGGGTTGCTGGAGCACCCGGAATTCCTGTGAAGTAGGAAATGTGAAATACACATCTCTCCTGCATGCACAACTTTAAGTAAGACAGCAGAGCGAACAGTGCGAATTGTTCCTGGAGAAGCAGCCACAGTAGCTGCAACAGGGGCAGGGGCTGCTTTTACATCACACTTCAGACTCGGATGTGGTGAGAGGGTTTCAAGATGCATTTTGAGAATCCTGCTTTCTCCCCAGATCACATGGTTCAGTGGCCACAGGTCGCTTGGGATTTCCAGGTGGGGCTCTCCGTTCCTGTGATGTAAAGCAGGCCCTGGAGTCCGAGGGCAAGGAGAAACCAGCAGGTTTCCTCGTAAGCCAGGCGAGGCCCTGACATCCAGACACATTAGTAGTCCCCGTCTAACTCAGCCCTCTGTCCCTTCGACCGAGGATGTTTCTGGAACAGCAATACTGAGGCAGCCCTGGAGAGCGTTCCAAGTCAAGCAAAATAAAGCTCTCACTTTGGGGCTTGGCGGAAGCCTGAATGAGCTTGCTCCAAAACTGGATGCAAATGAGGGGTGCTGCTCTGTGGCCAGGGCCGGCGGCAGTGGCTCTGAGGTGGCCGGGTCATTGGATCTGACCTGCACGTCCAGCAGCTTTCACATCACGTGGGTGGGTGGTCACAGATGTAGCCTTGCCCGTGAAGTCACAGGACTGAATGGGATCTGCCGGCATCCGGGGCTTTCTGGTTCTGCTAGACTGTCCAGGAGTCACACAGCCCTGGCAGGTTGGTCCTCACAAGCCTCTTCCTCTCTCACATGCCCTGGAAGCTGCCGGAGCCAAATGTGGGCTTCTCAGTAACAGGCAGGTGCCACGTGCAGTTGGGCACAAACTGATGTGTGCTGTGACTTGGCTCCACCGCAGCCAGGCAGGGACGTGCGGCCCTCCGCTAGAAGCTCGAGGAGAGCAGGGTAGCGTTGCTGTCCTTGCCCTCCATCACTGTCTTCTTCCCTTCCCATCTGTCCAGGAGAGAGGGGGAATGTGGGAGGACTCCAACCCACCAGAGCCTGCCAGCCTCCCCAGCACGCCCGGTCTCAGCACAGGGACACACATGTGGAGTCTGCGCGTGCTGCTCACCTGGGGGTCCTCGGGAGACCTGTGTTTCTCTTTGAACGACTGCTGTATCTTGTGCAGCAATAGTTCACATTATGGGAATAGGATGTTCACATAATGACGGGCTGAGTGTACTTAGACACTATTTAGAAACTCAGTGCCTGGTATTTGCCCAGGAAGTAAACGTTGATTCAGTGGATAAAGGAAGTGCAAGTCCAGGAAGTTCATGAGTGGTTCTCACAAGGTGTGCACGGCGATTGGTCATGCCAGGTTCCGGCCCTGAAGCTTCACCTGTGGGGCCCAGGGCTCTTCCCACTGTCCTCTCTCTCTCCTTGGACAGAGAAGATGAAACCCCACATTAGATGCCACCTGCCTTCTCACAACTTGCTACTGGGTCAAGCTGTCCAGGTTGTGTCTTCTAACTGTCGGCTTCAAATGGAAATTATGCATTTGATTTGCCTCTTACCAAATTGAAAATTTAGGTAGTGCAGAAAGACAAGCTTAGGAAAGAATAGTGAGATTTCTCCTCGATGTTTTGGTTTATGTTTAAGAGAGAGGGTGTTCTTTTTTGTTTTGCTTCTTTTTTTTTTTTTTTTTTTTTGAGGCAGAGTCTCACTGTGTAGTTCAGCCTGGCCTTGAACTCACTACGTAGCCGAGGCTGACCTTGGACTCACAGCGATCCTCCTGCCTCAGCCTCTTGAATGCTGGGATTACAGCTGTATGTCACACTTTCTGGCTGGGAAAGGGTGTTCTAACACTCAGATTTAAATTAGAAACTTTATATGCATGATTACCATGCTATGGTCACATTTATAATTCAAAAGCTTATAATAACTCTACTGTATGCTTCCAGTCATAGACGGAATGATAATTTGCTGTTACATTGTTACTTTAAAACTATTGCAATTTATGGCGATCCTACAGTCCAGATTAAAGGTCAGTGCTAAAGATCAAAATGACCAAGAAACTAACATACATTCACAGTCTGGTTGTAATGCTAAAAAATGAGCTGGTGATGCGATCTGAAACCCAACTCATGTTTTCCTGGTGACATTTTGGTGACTATAAAGAGAAAACTGGACTTTATGTGTTCAGTCACAGAAGCACCAAAATATTAGTGCCGTTCGTTAAGTGTGAACAGTTTCAGACAAATGTACATTCTGAGTGCAATTAACTCAGTAATACGTCCAGTCATTATGGTATTTCCCCTGCACAGACAAAGATGCCAAACTGCTTTGTGAAGATTTTGACTTATTTTTTCTAATATATCAAAGCTATAATTGTTTCTGATATGCATTTATAGTCTAACTATGTAAAAGGTCATAATGGGAAAAGAGAAGCCTAGAAATACATTTTAATATTGAACACGATGAATTAGGAAATACGAAATTATGAGAGACAGGGTTGGTAAGAGACATGATTTTCAGCGGCTGTGTTCTCCTTATTTCATTAGAATGAAAGGAAGGAGGGAACCAGAAAAATCGCAACTGCTCCAGCCAGAGCGAGGTGGGTAATTAGAGCAATCAACATTTGGCCCCAGCACAAAGGAAGGACAGGGCTATTGAAATTCCATCCGCAAAACAATTAAACCACCCAGAGCGTTCTCTGCAGAAGTGTGGGGCTGTCAGGGGTGCCGGCAGCTCAGGGACACGGGAGAGAGGGGAAGTTGTGGGTCTCAGCGTCAGAGCTGTCCAGTCCCCGGCATCTCTGTGGCCCAGGCGCGCCCTTTAGGAGCGCCCGCGGGTGGGAGCAGCAAGGGTGGAGCACCTCACAGGGCCGCAGGCGCTAGCTGCTCGCAAGATGGAGGCAAAAGGCTCAGCCCGGCATGCTTGGTGACCAAGACACAGGGAGACCATCTTGATCCACACTCGGCTCTCAACTCTCCGGTGGTGTTGCCTGGGGGCGGGGGTGCTGTCTACGAAGCAGAGGGGCCAAGGGGAGGCCAGGGTGTTGAGAAGGATGCGGCCGAGATGCCAGCAAGTGGAAGAGGGAGAAGACACATGTGGATTGGGACAAAATCGGAGTCTCGAGGGGATGGACGGGTCATAGATTCTTCATGCAGAGAGCTCCCTCCCCGAGCTCTGTCTCCTGAAGTGGAGTGTGGCTCTTGGTTACAACTTGGTCTCAGATCTTTTTGATGGTGCACGGAGGGGCCTGGAGCAGCCCTCATTCCTCATTCCAGAGCACTCTGGAGAGTAGGAGCATGGGGCTTTCTGACAAAATTTCACCCAGCTCTCACAGTCTAAGGATGTGGGGCCATTTCCAGAATCCAAACACCTTCAACCCCTGAGAGCTGCAGACACCCCAGCAGACAGACTTTCTCCCCTCCCTTCTCCTTCCGAATTTCAAGGGGACTCAGCCTGGCGTCCCACAAGACTGCCTAGCTGAGGTCACTCTTTTTCTCTTCGTCTCCTTCGCTCTCACCTGCACTCAGATTTCTGCCTCTTCTGCTGGTCTTGGAGTCCTCTGTGCCGCCTGGCTGTCCATGAGCTCAGGCTCTTAGGGGAATTGGAGGGCGTAGCTTCCGACACCCAAATTACGAAGAAACGGGGGTCCTGACTTGCCAGAAGTTGTCCCAGCCTTTCACGGTGGAATCCTTGTTTGCATCGTTAAGATTCTCACTCTGCTCCCACCCCGGCTGCTTGGCCATCCCCATCTCCCACCTCACTTGGCACTTTGCTTGGGCTCCTGCCGGAAGCCAGCTCCATCCGCCTCACCCCACTGCTGTCTTCCTGCCCTGCCCTGCTTGCTCACACTTCCATCAGGCTCACAGTGCTCCTTGGTATTTTTGGGGCTCAGACAATGACTCTGTGACTCAGTTTGATAATTGTTTGCAGGGTTACTTGATGGCAGTTTTATGGCAATGCTCCGTTTAATAAGTTTCACAACAGAAAACAGACCCAAGGCTCAGAATTAAAGTGGAAACTCAACCTGATGTGGACAATGCATGCTGATCACAATACATTTCAGGGCCAAGTTTTTATCAAGTGTGTTTCCATTGCCATTTTCCCGTGGACTTTATTGTAGTATCTGGGCTGAGGTCATTGTACTGAAATTAAAGAAGCAATTCTTTACAAATTCCATTTTAGAAAAAAAATTCCATTTTAATAAGTGTAGTGAGGTGGTTGCAAGGCAGAGTTTAGGACTCTCTAGGAAAATATTATTTTTCTCATTTTTTAAAAATTAACAGTTTCTAATTAAACAATGAGCTCACCCTGCCACCTGGCTTTCCACAGACCCTGGGGGCTCACTAGTTTCTGGGTAATGGGTGTCTTCTCACATTTTGTGCAGTTTCTAATGCTCATTCCCACCTGACCCAGACCTAGCCACAGGGGGGCCCTGTGGCAGGAGGGAGCCAAAGTCTTGGTTCCTCACCTGTGCAGCAGGCTTGTGCTGCCTTCGCAGGCTGTGAGGAGTGCGTGGTCCTGCAGGAGATCCATTGTGGACTGGGCCACCGAGGTTTCTCCTTCTTTGGTGGCCTGGGTGTTACAGGGTCACAGGAATGGAACCAGGGCATGCCTGCTCTCTGAGGCATTGTTTGTATTCTTAGTTTTGTTCAAAGTTTAAACATTTAATGAGAGGCTTTTGAAATAAAGCACCCAAGAGCTATGTCCTGGAGTGGACACATAAATGGACAAGAATACAACTATTCCATGGAGTTGCTGAGCTGAGCATGTGTGGACACAGTGAAGTCAGGAAGCGGTCTGGAAATGACACTGGTGACTGTTACTATAGTAACCACTCCAACAACCCAGATCCCAAAGCAGACGATTTTGGCAGGAGGAGCATCATTGGCTGGTGTGACCTACTTAATAGCCTGTCTTTTATATCCGTTTTGACTCATCTGACACACAAGTTTCAGTCAAGTCACAGGCGATAGATGCTTTCATCCTCTCTGGCTGCCTTTCCCCTGCTTTGCATGGACTGAATTATTTTCCCCACACGTCTTCCCTCATTTTATATATTCCATAATAGTTGAGATGTAATGCAAGTATTGCAAATAATTCATAGGTGATGGATAAATTATAAAATTACGAAATGTTAAAAGCTGTGTGTATACATGTTTGTGTGCATGCGTGTGCACATGTGTGTGCGTGTGTGAAATGCACAGATGGACAAACTCACCTTTTGGATCACTGCTTGCTCCCGCTGGTCCCCAGGTCTCCTGGTCCTCATCCCTGGGGCTGTGCTGCAGCCCACGGCCCATGATGGATTCCCCACAGCTGCCCGGGGATGCTCTGGATGTCCAGGCAGGTCTGCAGGGGCCATCTCTCTGCCCACACCCTGCCCACCTGCCCAACTCCTGGCCAGGAATCTCCTGAGGTTTGTGCGTGGTCTTCTCCCCAGGGATCTGGCACAGGCAGCCTCCCATCTGAACTGGTTACCATTCGGGAAATTGTCCTGCTGCACACAGGCCTACAGCAGCTGGGGATCGAGATCTTTGTCTGAAAAACGCTGCCCTTGACGCATCTTCGGTGGAAGGCTGAAGGTGCACGTGGTACAGTGCACCAGGCCCTGGAGACCAGGCCATGCACCACAGTTAGGATCAGGCCGAGAGCCAGAAAGAGCAGCACTGGCTGGGGTACAGTTCAGAAAGTGCTTGAATCCTGCTTTCCTTACTTTGTGACGGCTCTGAACCTTCGTTTTCCCGAGAGTTAAAATAGAGAAAATATTAAATGGGTTAATGTATGTAGGTGCCTAGCATACAAGATGATTTTATGTTTGCTGCTATAACAAAATAGGCATCGCTAAAAAACTTTGTGGCTATTTTCATCCCTGCCACTCGCCTGAGATGACTCTCTGTGAACAGGTGCTTTCTGTAACAGCAGGAGGCAGCTCTGACCAGCTTCACAGTTCTAGGATTCATATTACAAACCTGTTTCCTACACATCATTTACTCTATTTTCTCTAACACATTTTCCTTCCTTCCTTTCTGTTTATACCATCAAACTTTAGAAGTTGCTGAGTAGGTGATTTATAAGTTTCCCCAAGAAATGGGCTCTTTAACTCCTTTGGGTGACTTAAAACATCGGAGGCTTGTTAGCATTGAGTCATTTGCACTCTTTCTAATCTCTGGTGTTGACGGCAGCAATCATCCTAGATGCCTGCTTGTGTCTTCTGTAAACTCTGGTGTCTGGTCCTGTCTGACAATGCTAAGCATTTTACTGGCTTAAGTCATGTCATTTTTCTACTCTACCAACTTTAGAGAGGACATTAGACTCATACAGGAGTTGTCATATGAGGACTAGAGCAGACAGCAAAGACGGAAAGATACTACTTTGCTAACAAGTTTTGTGAATTTCTATTTGAGAATCCTGGCAATCTGAGTAAGTTAATATTCTTACACATTCACTATCTCATTATAAAGTTACTTTTTCTCCAAGTCTCCTTGAGGTTATTTCTAGTGCATGTTTGAGTCCGCGCTCATTCCAAACCCCCCCCACCTCGTCGGGGGCACCCGCGCGTGACCACAGTCAGCCAGCTGGAAACCTGACTCCCTCAGCAGTGCTCCTGTGGCTTGCGACACGGACAGACCTGTCTGGTGGCTGGTCCTCTCAGACCCCCAGCAGGTGCCTGGCTGCAGGCGAGCCCTCCGTCGTCAGAAGAGGGGATGAGAGGAAGCAAACTCCAAGGTCTCTTTTTTTTCCCCTTCAGACATAAGATGGAATTGCAGAGCTGTGGCTTTGCGCTAATGAATTCCTTCCTCGGATAGAACGCCAGCCTTCTCTGCTGCCCCCAGAACCACCTGAAGGGAATCACTGATAAGCTCCTCTGCTAGCTTTGGTATGTGATAAAGTTATGACTCCTAAAAAATCAAAGGCAGCTAGGGATGCCCCCTCGAGGAAATTAGGATGTATGGGTGACATTGTATCACTTTGTGTGTATGTATGTGTGTGTGTGTGTGTGTGCGCGCGTGCGCGCGCGCACCAGGATCAAACTCGGGGCCTTGTGCTTGCTAGGCGAGCACTCTGACTACTGAGCTAAATCCCCAGCCCCCATCTATCACTTTTTAACAATTCCAGACATTCTTGCAGAGATCAGAAAGCTGATTTTCCAAAGTTCAGAAGGCGGGTTATGTTTTAATGACCCTGCAGTAGGATTCCGGCCCACAGAGAATGCAAGCTTATTTATTAGCCAGATAAAATCGTATGTGTCTGTCAAGCACAACAGGATGTTTGGCAGTACTGTCGGCCTCCATCCGTACTTGTGGGCTCCGCATCCCCGATCTGTACGTGTGGGTTCCACAACCATCCGCCATCAAAAGTATTCTGGGGGAAGCCCTGTGCCTGTACCGAACGAGAACACACCCTTTTCTCGTCATCATTCTTCGAAGAGTGCAGCGTTTGCATCCTATTTGCATTCTATGTAACCCAGAGGTGGTGCGTGTGCACAGGTGCCCTGAAACACAACCCCTTAATTTCAGAGACCTGAGCATCCACACATTTTGGTGTCTGGGGTTCTGGGAACCAACACTCCCTGATACCAGACTCCCGGGTGACTGTATACACACGTTTTGGGGGAGCTAAATCCAAGGAGCATCATCTCACATTGTTCTCATTTTGGTTAGAAGAACACAACCCCCCACTCTCTGCTTCTTTTCAAGAATACAACACACTGCAGTTTGCCGTAGCGGTCACCATACTGCCTAATAAACCTCTTGATCTTATTCTAACTATAGTTTTGTCTTCTGGGACCCACCTAACCTCCCTGGCCCCTGGTAACCACCGTTCTGCTCTCCGGTGCTCAGAGACCAAATTCTGTAGGTGCTACATGTGAGTTTTTCTGTGCCTGAGTTATTTCACTTGACGCCATCCAGCCCATCCTCCCAATGACAGGATTTCATTCCAAAGCAGAAATAAGAATCGCCAGCAGGGGGCAGGCTTTAGCCAGGACAAAGGCTCACACTTGCATCAGGGTGAGCACGAACACGAACCCCGTGCGCACACACACAATTATGTGGAGAGCCTTATTTTATTTTATTTATTTATTTATTATTTATTTTTTGGTGCTGGGGATCGAACTCGGGGCCTTGTGCTTGCTAGGCGAGCACTCTCACCGCTGAGCTAGATCCCCGGCCTGGAGAGCCTTATTTTAAAGGTTTCAAATTAAAATTATTGTATTTAGCCTGCTGCGCGAAGACGTTCAAATACTGCCTTCATAGCTCACCAATATTACACTTGGACTGATGATGTTTAAAATAGGAAAATAAAAGTTTTCAACTTCAAGGAAAGAGCTGACAGAATGCAACACACTGAGCTCCAAATTAAATCCAGCTTCCCGGGGTCTGAACCCTGGAGCTAAGGTTTTGACTTCTCCGAGCCTCAGTTTCCTCCTCGGTAAAGCGGGAATACTCAGCCTGCCTGCTGCTCTGTGCCTCGACCTTCTGTGGGCGGTGTGTGGTGTGTGGCGCTTTCAGCTTGGCCGCAGCCTCAGGGCCCTGACACAAGGCTCCTTTTGGATGTTTCTGCAGGACCAAGGCGGGAGGCTCCAGAGAGGCGGCTGTCCATGCAGGCAGCCAGGGCCCCAGTACGGTTCACAAACCCAAAGTGACTAAGAACCTGTCAGGGAGTTGAGTGTTGTAACTAGGGAAGGAAATAAAATGGGCCGGATGGTTTTAGATCCAGACACGAGATTTACGGCCAAGCCGGTGTGTCAGGACAGAGAGACCGTCTACCTCTCTCCTAGCATCCAATCCCCCCCTGGCAGGACACCTCTTTTGGAGTTTGGCAAATCTCACCACTGCTCACCCACAGCCAGGAGGCTGAACAAAAGGGACAGTGGCAGGGCCGAGAAGGGTTGTGATTTCACGAAGAAAGATCAAAAAGGACCAACCTGTTTTACAGACTGGAATGAGAACCAAGAAGTCTCAGGAGAAATGCCACTTCTGCTTCTTCATCCTGACTGTGTGTCTGTGGACTACTAAATCAAACGACTTGATGAAAGCTTTGGAAGAAAACTAATAATTTTGCAAGGACGCTCCTGCACTCACTCAGGGCTGATCTCATGCCCTGAGCCCTGAGCGGGTTGGGCAGGCAGTATGTCAAGTCTGAGAATCACGCTTGGTACAAGCTTTACATTTTTACAGCTCTCGGAGCAGAGTCATCCCTGTAGGTCTCTATGTTCACAAAAAAGGTATTTTTTCAGATAAATACCAAGTAGCCATATTTCTCTATACTCCAGGGTTAAGCAGTACATCTCAATAAGGTAAAATAGCTTCTAGTGATGAGCACGTATAATTCTGAGGTGTTTAAATCCACATTTAAATAAAACAGGCCTCGAGACTCATCTGAGCCAGAAGTATATTGCTGTAAGCCAGACCTGACATTCATTGTCAAAGACGATGTGTGAAATGCCACACTTTTAGTAAATCCAAGTTATGTTCTAGACATAGCGGCTCGTCTAGAATCAGGTGAAGATTTGACAGGAGAAGGTGAGTTACAGTCGCTCGGAGACTCGGACAGTGGGGGTCCCCTTGCACAGCTCCAAGCCAGCTCGTCAGCCGTAGCCACGTGTGCGTGCAGCATCGGTGTGAGATGAACACTGGGTTTCCAGGCGTCTGGCAGAGGCAGCACCTTGGAAGAGACTTTCTTTCCTCGCCTAGAGGTGAATTTGTCATTTATGGTATAGCTGTCCTAATGCAGTTGTTATGGAGTTTTGTCTTTCAAAGCTTGTTAATTATTGCACCAGACCCTTTCTAAGTCATGTCCCATTGGGATTTAGAAATGGTTTCAGATCTTTTTTATTTTTGAGATAGAGTTGCCACGCAGCCCGGGCTGGCCTTGGTCTCCACTGCCCTAACACACGGCCGTTAGATAAGACAGCTAGCCGTATGTGACAACAGCACCGATAACATTCTACCCCCTCTTCTGAGTATGCCCATAAACCCCAGATAACTCTCATTTATAAAAGCCTAGAAATATTTGGCTCATTACAAAGTAAACTGATTCCTTCACAGCGTGATCATTAGTTATAAGATGACTTGAACCATTTTATTATGTAAGATCTTAAACATAGAAAGAGTAGGCAGATTATTATAAGGGACTTCCAGATGTTTGGCAGCTTAAATTTAGTGATTGTCAACCTGTGATCAATTGTTTATCTGCACCCTTCTTCCCTGTTCTCAGTCTGTATTAATTTTAAGGTGCATCATAAATATATCATTTCCCCTATAAGTATTTCCACGTCTTCAAAATAGGACGACACTTTAACACAACCTTCTATACAATTCCTCTGTAATTAGCAATGATTCTCTAATCATTGATTAGCCATTTGCATGTTTAAATTTCTAATTATCTCAAAAAGATAATCTTTCACTGCCTTTTAATCACAATCCAGATAATACACATCTAACTTCGTATTTGTTAGTCTTTTAAATGCACTTTTATCTCTGGGCTTCCCTTTCTATCACAGGCTGTTTTTTTCCGGAATTTATTTGAAGGAACTTGAAAAACTTGTTTTATAGAGTTCCCCAATTCTGGATTTTGCGGAACAGACCCCCGTGGCTTAGTTAAGAGAGTCCTGTGTTAAGTAAACTTTCGTAAATCCGTAGTTACCCTCCCGGCTTGATGAAGCTCCCGTTCGGCTTTCTTGGGTAGGACCGTTCCGTGGAGGGCTGGAGGAAGCAGGTGGCGTTTTGCGCGGTGCTGAGAGTCCCCTTCGCGCTGGTGATCGCCATTCTCTTCTCGGGAGGAGGCTGCAGGCAGGAGTGATGCGCCTTTCGTCTCTGCCTGTTCAGAGCGGACTGTGCTCTTTACCCCTCAAACTCGGCTTCCCTGTCAAATTCACGGCTGGTATTTTCTTTGCTTCTGTTTGTAACTCCAGGGCTCCTGGAGTAAAACTTGTCGAAAACCCTGCCGACGTTCTGCCTTTTTCCCTTGTGAGTCTAACGTCCAAATCGTGTGCTAGCGTCTACCCTGCTGCTGCTGTTCTTCGAGGACCGATTTTCCCCGGCGTGAGGTATATGGGAAAATAGCAACATAGTTCAAAAAAATTTTCTTGTTTTAAATTTCAGTAAACTTCTTTTGAATTTAAGTTTCTTTTTTTCTTCTTTGGAAGTATTTCGATGATATGTCTAATTTTTCTTTGCTTAGCTTCCATAGCTATTACTTTGCCATAAATTAGTTTTACTATTTTACATATTTTTATTTTAAACGTTTTACTCATTTTACTTATACTGCTTCTGAAATGGTATCAGTTGTGTTTATGAACACTATATACAATCTTTCATCTTTGGAATATTTTCACTTTTATTTATAATTCTTTTCTGAATTCAAACTGCGTATTTCTGGCTTTCCTAATTCTAATTATGGTATTCTTTTATATTTTATTTTCATCAATTTTATTAATTTTATTTGAAATATTGGCTTTTTAAACCTGATTTGTGAGCTTGTTTTTGTTTTCATTTTCTGGAGAGATGTTACTGTGTTTCATATACTCATTTTTTTGTCTTGTAACAACTTTGGAAGGATTTGGGTGCATTCTCTTTCTGTTCCTCACTTTGTTATAAAATTAGTTTTTCCAAGCAAGAGCACCGTGCCGATCACACTTAGGAGATGTGTACGGGAGTATCCTGTCAGCTGGTTTTGTTTATTAACTGTGGTTATATGTTTTACTATCCTAGTTAATCTGTTTAAGAGACGTTTCCTTGAACTACATTTTTTTTGTCATTTTTATTAGTCAATGTTTGCAGTGCGTAATGGTTACAGTACTTGTGTGGACTTGGTACAGGTATACAACACATTTTGGTTCCCTTTTTCATCCCCTCTCCCTCCGCCCTTCCCCCTCCCTCTGTCTCTTGGTTCCTTCCCATTTGAGAAAGATCTACTTCCCTACTTCTATTGTCTATCTTTTATTTTGTTCTTTATCTATATTTTGGTTTTCTCATATACGAGAAGTCATGTGATATTTAAGCTTGTGTATCTGGTTTATGGTTAACATTATGGTTTCAAGCTATATCCATTTTTCTACAAGTGAACTACTGTTAAAGAACTTAGTGACTTGGCAATATCCTGTCTCAAAATTAAGAATAAATAAATAAAAAGGGCTGGGGCTGTAGCTCAGTGTGAATGCCCTGGCTTCAATCTCTAGTACTTGCAAAAAAGGAAACGATAAATCAGGTTCACGTGTGGATTAAGATGGGCCAGGAAGGAAATGAGAAGCATAAATCACATTGAGCTTTTTTTTTTTGGTACCGGGAATCGAACTCAGGGCCTCATGCTTACAAGGCAAGCACTCTAACCACCGAGCTAAATCCCCCGCCCACATTGAGCTTTCTTGCTTTAATGAAGTATTTACCTTTCTTTGCCACAAAAAACTATATTTGGCACAAGGCAAAATTGGTTGATAATTGGTTTGGCAGTTTCTGACAACAACCTGGTATTTAGCACCACACCTCTGAAATGCCCTTTTGTGTTCCCAAGACTCTAGCCACATGTAGGGCCACTGCAAGGGGATGGGGACCCCACTGTCTGGGTAGATCCTACCTGAAGCACGCTGGGACCTGACCAGCTAGAGTCCTCACAGAGCCTGCCTTCCCGGCCGCAGGCTGACTCCGCTGCTCCAGTGCGGCTTTACGTCTGTAACTGGGAGAAACTTCTGAGCATGGATGATGGTGCCCAGGCCTTCCGTCCTGTGCTCTGAGGAGCGTGTCCTGATGGCGAGATGGGATTGTTCTCAGGGCCTCAGGGCCTGGAGTCCAGTGGCCCAGCTCACCGGCAGGTAATTTCAGGGGTGAGGAGGAGCCTACCTGCTGTGAGCTCACAGATGCTCCCCTCGGCAGCTCCCGGTGCAGAGTGAGGACGGGCTCCAAAGTGATCTTCCCACCCAGGAGTGAGGCTCTGAAGGTCCCGTGGGGGCTAGGAGGATCCCAGGGGAGACGACGGGACCAGGCTGGGACAGGGAACAGCGGCGACTCAGGAGGGTCTCAGGATTCTCTCGCACATGAGTCACAGCTCTTAGCTCCTGGAGCTCCTGGAAGCCAGGGCGTCGAGAGCTGTACAGGAGCTCTGTGGATGGAGGAGAGCGCCCGGTCTAGGGTGCCAGAAGCTCCTCTGCTTGGGTCTCTATGAGGAAAGAGCCAGACTTCCTTTGTGTGAACTATGGTTAGGAGAGGATCTAAGTTTGTCATCTGCCTGAGCCTTATAGCACAGATTAAAAGCTGTTAACCAGCAAACTGGAAGGAGCCCTTAATTCTGTTTTGTTTTGTGTGCAGTGTTTGAAGCATTGCAGGGAGTCATACCAGGTTCCAGATTGCTGCCTATTGATTATTTATTTAGAACTTTGTTATCAAGAGTGTAATGCTGATGATGAGCATAGACTGCTGTACCCACCACATGCAGACACAGGACACCGAGCCTCAGCAAGTTACACGAGCATTGTAACTGGTAGGAAGCAGCAAATCAAAGACAGGCCAATTGATATCCTAAAAGTTATTTGTATTAAAAAATGTACTCCTCTGAAAACGGCACCCTGTGAATAGCAGGCAGGTGAGTGAGAGAAAATACTGGCTGTACTCTTTGGCAAGAAGTCTGATGATACATTAATTAGGAGCTAATATTGTAGAGTGTACCGAGTAACAGTTCTATCCTGTGTGACCTTACAGAGATATCCCATTTGATTCAGCAGCAAGAATAGGAGTAGGCGCTGCGGTTACACCCATTTTACATAAGTTTAAAGCAGATGAGGGAGGGAGGTCCAGAAACTGGACCCACATGGGAAGGACCCGCTGCTGGGGCTGAAGCTGGAGGCCGCACCATGACTGCTGTTTGGGCTGAATCAACAGAGTCAAAGAGTAAAAACAGACTTTTTAAAAACACTTGCTCTTATACAAACGTCGTATTTTTAAAAATTCACAGTCTCTTTCAAAATATCTTGGTCTGATGATTTTCCGGAGTGCAGCACTACACTAAGTTTGCAAAGGAAGTCATAGCTAAGCGGCAGTGTGAGGGTGGATGCATCGTCCCAAGCAGCCTTCATCCGACGATCACCACCCAACCTCTAACCATCATTACCCATGCAGAACTTGAATAATTTAACTCCTTTCAACTATTAATTTTTTTTGAAAAAGTTACAAATTGTGCTACCTATCATAATGTCAGCTTTGCTATGGAACCAGTTTTGAAAGAGAAGTTTCATGCCTGATTCTTAATCTGGTCTCTAAGATTTCCCGGCCATGTAGGCTCAAGCAGGCAGCCTTTCTATTTGATTACTGTGGCGCAGGGACAATAACAATGTCACTATGGTACTTCACACATTTTAAAGATAAGTATCAAATAAGAAAATAGTGTAAGGATGCTTGTAATGATGCCGAACTTTAGATCTTACCATGACACTGACTCATGATTCTTAGAATGTGTAATTAGAACGTTTGTTCACACACATCGGTAGGCAGCCAGTGAGAACTAAGGGCGCCACTGGACCAGCAAAGAGAAGAGAGCTGTCTACACAGAGATGAACCCTTGCTCCTGGCACCATTCACCGTGTGCTTTCCTGGACGTGCCGTTGCTCAATTCCAGCTCCCTTTGATGAGGTTGACCTTGGGCAGGCTTCGGTGACATGAAGACGCTTGCACTCCCATCCATCTCTGCCCTCGAGGAGCTCATAGTCCAGCGAGGAACAGCAGGCAGATGAGAAAATTAATAGTTCACCTTGGATGAGAAGGCGGTGCTACGACAGAGATTCCCAAAACCAAGGGGGCCAGTGATGAAGAAGGAAGCCTGGCGTCCTCATCTTGTGACTGCTTTTGTGGAGCCTAGAATTTTACCTCTTAGAACGGAGGTGCCTCGAAACCCAAAGTGAATTGATATCCAGTTTAATGCCTCTTTTGGAAATTTCAAAGTTTTTTCTTTTTTCTTACGCAATGGATATTCATCATCTCCCACTTCCTGTTGGTTCACACCCTGAGCTAGGTGGGGAGGGTTCGGGTGTCCCCCCACCACCTTAGGTGTCCACAGGGACCGTTTCCAGGTGGAGGTCTCGGTGGCTTCCCGCTGGGACAGATGCCCACTTCCTCTCTGGGTGGGCTTGCTCCAGGCTGCCCGTGTGCCCTGGACCCAGCTGCAGACTTCTGCCGCAGTGAGCAGACCAAGCCCACAAGGGCAAAGAGAAAGGTGCAGGCCTCTTGTAACCCTGTGGCCGCAGTTACGCACTCAGCTCTGGCCGAAGCCACAATCTTTCAGTGACCCACAATTTAATGGAAAGCTTTAATTTCAGAGAGAATCTTAATGTCTAGATTGCAATCATGCAACCTTAATTAAACAAATCCTTCCGAATTCCATTTAGCTGTTTATTCCTAAATATTTGCTCCCTACACATTATTCACTTATATAGAGCTAGAAACACCAGCTTGCTGCTTTGAACATACTCCGATTTTGTCCTCAGTGATGCTGATTTATCAGTTTTGCTAACTGATGCCCATAGATACAGAAAGCCAATAACTGTCCAGAGGTTTGTGTTTGTCTTTATTTTTGTTTTGTTTTTAAATAATGAGTTCAAGTGATTGTTTAGCAGTTTCCCCAAATAAAGGTTAAGGAGTTCCGGAAAGCTGAAAATGTGGTTCATTGCACACAAGGTTGGTTTATGCTTTTCCAAGAATTCCCCTGCCGTTCAGACCCAGCTGCACAGAAAGTAACAGAAGGCTACGAGAATTGCCTTAACTTTTTGGTTTGGTTGAGTTTTACAACTAATAAAAAATGATGACTGACACCACCCATCTCTATAAGTGAGACAAATGGCGTGGCTCAGCTGTCTTGGGTTGGGAGAGGTGAGTGCCGCCTGAAGGTTTGATGCTTCCTGACTTCACTGTGGGGAATCTGGAGGAGAAATGATCTTATTATTACATCAATCAATCTTGGAGGAAGTTTGGGGACAGGTACCTGCTGAGCGGCAAGTATGTAACTGGAAATTACTCATTCTCTATTCGGCATCGTTTAATGTTACCAATCTGAGTGCTCGTTTGAAAAGCTATTTGCAGGGATGGAATGCATGTTATTAAGAAGGTGTGGGACTCTGTCACATGCTGCCCACTCTCGGCAGTGTCGTGGTGCAGTGTCCTCAGTGGATGAAAACTACCCAAGAGCCAGGAAGTTCTGCAGGGATTTGGGTTTCCCTGCAGGTCAGTGCAGTCAGAAAATTCTGTCCCTGTCCAGAAGTGACATATTTTATCAGCAGCCTGCGTGCCTCAGATCCATGATTGGTGCCACTTTCAGGGATGTAAACAATTCCCACTTTGACACATCTGGCCAGAATCCTGCTGCTTAGAGGTGGGCAGGGGTCCCCCACGGAGTGCCCCTGAGGTGGTGTCCTTTTTGGCCATCCCCACCCTTCCGGTGTGCTTTCCTTAATGAAAGCCTCGGGAATGGAGCAAGACCTGCACAGCTCTTCTGTTAGACTGCACACGGATGTGCGTCCCAGTCTACTGGGGACTTCTGCACCCTGCACTAAGCTAAGTGCTGCGGGCTCTTGACTGAGGGCAGTTTAGGAATCTGCTCCAGTTATTGCACATCCAAGAAAGAGAAGACCACGTATGTGTTTGCCTTGTCCCCTTCCTTTATGTACCAAAGGATGTTCTTCCAAACAATGGCTTGTCTCCTCTGAATTTTCCTGTACAGACAGCTGTGCGTTGCTCTGTCGTGTTCTTGGGGGTCTGACCAGACTTCAGAGCTTCGTCTCTGGGCTCTCTGGGGGCGCTCTGCCGGGTGTTCTGGGCCCCGGCACAGGGCCCTAGACCTCAGCAGCTGCAGGGTCCGTTAAGGTTCATTTCTGCGGCAGCTCACAGGGCTGGGATGTGGTGCGCTAAGGACGAACTGGCAACCAGCACCGGAGGGCTCCACAGCCAGGATGTGGCACATGCGTTTTGTCAAATGTTGGGACAGTTTGCTTGAAATCTCAGAGAAGTTATTTATTGGTTGTCATGTGTGGTAGGTTCTGCATATGGAGTATGTTTTGACACAACTTGTGCCAAAAAATGCTCTGTTGGGTGTAACTATTCATTTTGCTGGCAGCTGTCATGCGTTAAATGTCCGTGGAAACCAGAGTCAATTCCAAAGTCCATCTAAACACACTCACCCTTACGTGTGCTGAGAAATGCCGTACAAGTCTGAGTGCACACTTTGTATCCTGTTTAGTTTCAGCTGCTAGTCGCCTGTTTCTCAAGCTTGGAAACATCCTCCTATTTTCTACAAAGCAAAGAAAATAAAAGGAGTAAGCCAGGAGAGCAGATGCAGCTTCAAGCCTGCAAATTATTCTAGGACTTGAGCTTCTTTTCGGCTCTATTTTAAGATCCAGTACTTTTTATATTTGTTTCAACAGGAGGCTTAGAGGATTGAGAATACTTAATTGATGGGAAGTAGGAGCTGTTACTCCCCCATCTCCTCTCCCAGCAAGCCCATTCACACCGTAGCTGCGTCTTGACTTGCTCACCTGGGATGGGGCAGCTTCATCCCCAAGTGAGCAGAAAGACCTTGTGTCACTGTTTCAGCATTTCCTACTTTGCCGTGTGTGTGTGTGTGTGTGTGTGTGTGTGTGTGTGTGTGTGTGTGTGTTCAAATTATTGAGGATTCACCTTCCAATGGCTTTCCACAGCCACTAAAACGCAGCAGCCGCTGCCGCCACCCGGGGTGGGATGGACCTGCCGCCTCCATCCTGAGCGGGTCCTGGCCCCTGCCTCCGGGTCCGCTGGGAATGCGCTGTGCGCAGCAAGTCCGGTCAAAGCGGTAATCGCCGAGCGCCGCGGCCAGTCTAGCATCTGTCCCTGCTGCCCCCCGCCGCGGCCGGCCGGCGGGATGGGACTCTGACGGTCTCCGGCCTCCGGGGGCGAGGGCGGGGCGGCGGCGCGGTGGGGAGGCCGCACCCGGCGGGCGGGCGGCAGAGGGAGCCGGCTCGGCGCTGCAGCTGGGCGGGCGCGGCGGCCTCCGTCCCCGCTGCCTGCGGCCGAGGGAAGGCAGCGGCGAGACGCAGTCGGGAGCCGTGTGCCTGAGAGGCGAGAGGAGGGAGGACCACCCGGCTGCCAGCGAGGCTTGCTTTAGGGAGCATCCCTCAGGTAAGTCCGTGCCCGCTGCGCTGCCTCGTCCGCGTGAAATTTGTGTCTTTCGCTCGCACCCAGCTTCCCGGCAGAGCTCTCGGGCGTAGGGGTGATCTGCGAGAGCCGGCTCTCCTGCGTTTCTGATGTGTGGGGTTGCGTTGAGATTCCGGCTTCACAGTCACTGTTCGTTTTAAATGCAGATTGAAAGAGGCTTGCCTTACTTTCCCAGCGACTTTCAGCGGGTGTCTGCATGGGGACACACAGGGCTGGCCGCAGGCTGGGTGTTCCCTGACCCCCTGAGCTTTGGAGGGAAACATCAGAGGCAAACAGAGAGGAAAAGTTGAAGGCTTCCAGGGAAGGGTTAAAAGCCCCGCTGCCACAGCCCGGCATCCTTCACCCAAGTGTTTTCCAGCTTAGCCAACCCTCCTCCTCTGGCCTCTGGCCTCTCCCTGGCTCCTCCAGGAGAGTCTGCAGCTCTACTTCGGAGAGATGGTTGCTTACACTGGGTGCTGGCTCTGGCGTACAGCGGCCGTGTGGTGCTGAAGGGGCAGCCGGAAGACACCCTTTGGCCAGCAGCACGAGTGAGCCCCAAGTTCTGCAATTACATCATCAATATCCTTGTGTAATGAGGAGAAAGACAGAGCAGCAGCAATAGTAATCCCAACTGCCATCAGCACCAAGGAGCCTAAGATGACAAAGCTTAAACTCAGTTTCCCTTCTCAGGCTTCCAGAGAGACAAACCAGCGAGGTGGGTGGGTAACACGCAGAAAGATGAGTTTTAAAAATACTCTGCATTTCCTTAGAAAGTTAAGACTACGTTTATATCATTTTGGAATTTACGAGAAATGCTTTTTTAAAAGAATCTTGCCATCTTTTGCTCTCCAATCTTTTGTTTTCATAAGTGGCTAAAATTGGCAGTAAATTGTATTTAAATTGGATGAGCTTTTCTAGCAGGGAGAAACAAGAAAATAAAGTTCACTATGTTTGTAGGTATAAAGTATTGCATAGATTTATAATGTTTCATTAGCTTAGAGCTTTAATATTAAATTTAATATTAATTTTAAGTAGAGCCTTTATTAAATTTAAAATTAAAGCTCTAGGACCCTGACTTTTTATTTCTGTTGGTTCTACTTTCTTGCCATGTCAAAGGCCACATGGAATAGGAGTACATGGAATTCATCACTTGTGTAGGAGAAAGTAAACCACCACTCTGCTCTTCTCAATCGAAAGCGTCACTTGGCCAAGTGCAGGAACCTGGGGCACTGAGTCGGGTCTACAACAAAATGATGTTGTCAGTTGCTCCAAGATTCCGTACATTACCATAACAACAATAGCAAAGCATGGTGAGTCACTATCGGCAATTCTTGAGAGCCTGAAGATGATGGAAGATGGATGTAGCGTTACATTCACACTCAGTAGTAGGAAGTGGCGGATGTATTTCTTCTCTGTTGACATCTCCTCATCTCCTGTGGGGGAGGCTGGGGCACCCGTGTAGACAAAACACTACAGCAACGATGCAACAGTCATTTTACAGAATCCTTTAAATGCTTTATTTTTGTAACTAATAAACCGATGCAAGATAATCTCAAAACATATTTGAAACTCATTTACAAATGAGAGTTGCTTTTTCCAACTTCAAAAGTTGCCTTTTCAAACTGCGATGCAATTTTGTCTTGGAAGTCATTTCAGTGGATTTGGTGACTTAGAGGTGAGGATGGGTGATACAGACACAGTGCATTCAGTTATTTGCTGTTGGCACTTTGGGAAATTCTCCTATCGTCGTCACCACACACGTGGGTAAATGAATGCCCAGGTGAAACTACAGGTGACCATGTGAGATAATCCCAGAGAAATCACTTTTCATGTGCTATCCTAGCAAGGTAGACCATGTTTGTCCTTGACCCAGTAACGCCCCCATGATCTGCTGGTCTAGCAAAGAAGAACGTGGTGCATAGAGCCAGCTGCTTACAAGCCCACCGAGGGCGGACAACAGTGTGGTGACAAACGACACTGAGTGGGTGTGTGGGGTGCTGGCAAGTTTGGGGGAGAAGTGCATGGTGATTTTGCCCACGGGGCATGCGTCTGTCTTTGAGCATCAGCTCACTAGGAGCGTGACAAAGTCTTTTCCCTGTCCCCCACTTTAACAAGCTGCACTGGGCTCTCAGACTGATGTCCCCCCACTGCCTGAAAGGTCGACGCCCCAGCTTCTGTTGTGCCTTCTCCATTGTGTCCCTTTCCTGAGCTAGGACTTGCCCAGAAGTTCTGAAGATATCAGGATCACCTCAGCAGCTGAGAAAAGCGTTCTTGCTTTTCATCTACAAATTTTAGGAATTTTAAATACACACCAAATCCATTTCTAAAGAACACTTTTACAGGTAGAAAAGTATCATCTAGCCATAATACACTTCATAGCCGATATTAGCATACTTAGCAATGTGCATTTAGAATAATATCACTAAAGCAGCAAGTGCAAATTCAAAGAATTTGCATCTTTTTGCTATTGTTGTTACAAATCATGTTTGGATCTAAAGTTGCCCATGCTGAATTGCAAGGCTCCAACCCCTTTCCCGTTTAAAGGGAGGAAGGATTTACGAACGGCCTTCTAGGTCTGTAGCCCCAGAGCACTAGGAAGTCCGAGTGCTGGCTCCACGAGCTTCTCAGAGATAATGGATGCTGCCACAGCACTCACTGCTCCGGTAGCCTTTTGAGTCATAGTCAGCGAGACAGGAACAAGTATTCCACCTCCACGGCAAAGTCCTGGGAGGAGAGGAAGACGTCCTGCCCCTTCACGTGGCAGTGGTTTCTAGCCAGGAGGCATGCCTGCTTCTGTCTCCTGTGGCTGCCAGTCATGCTGATACTTCAGTCTGAGCATACGGCAGTAACTGTAGTCTTGATACAGGAGACAGTTTTATATTGCTCCTACACACAGAATTAGAAAAATATTTTGTAGAAATAAATGTGGCTAGCAAGATGAACTCAGTATTATAAAGCATATGCAGGGTTTTGAAAGCATTTCTAAAAGGCAATCATGAAAGAGAGGTTTCCCTTGCAGATATTTTCTTGTCTCCACTAGACCTCTGCAGTCACACCTGCTGGCTTCTCCTCCCAACAGTTGGTCTGAATGGGTTCACATCCTCTGTTCAGGGTAAACACACTTGGTTTCCCAGCGATCTGGCACTTGAGAATCTGGGTGCAATATGGCTTTTTGATAGAGGAAAAAGTGTTTTGCAGGAAAATATTTCCCTTCATGTGTTTTAAAACTGAAAATAACATACTGCAGATGTAGCTTTTCCAGGCATATATAATGAGAGGGAGGGAGGAGGAGAAAGAGAGGGGAAGAGAGAGAGAAAAGAAAAGGGAAAAGAAAAAGAACAGCTCTCCTACTGTCAGGAAGGGCTGGTTTTCTGCTTCACTGCTAACTTCCTCTTAGGGCGCCCCCCCCCCCACTGGTGGCTGGGCAGGGCGGGATCCTAGAACATCGGGGGAGGGTGAATGTGTTCTGAGTCACATCACTGTCAGGTGGCTGGCACTGAAAAGCTGCTGTTTGTCAATCAGAAGTCTTCAGTGAAAGCTGCAAGTGAGATATCCCTGGAGAAATGGTGCTTACCTTCCAACAAGAGGCCAGTGCTGCTATCTAGCTAGTAGAAAATACCGAAATGTGTAAACCCTGCCCTGGTCTCCACTGGGTAGTAAATCCAGGCCGAAGTTTTCCTTCAAAGCCTGGGTTTTGTTGTCCATAAGTCTGCCCCGACACTCGTGAAGACTACTTCCAGATTGCAACTTGGTGATCCTATGCGGTCTACATTCTGCAGAGCCCATTGGCTGGACCCTATCTGAAATGTGGTTGTGGGTTGCCTGGCCCCGATTGCTTCTGAGAAGCTGTGCCTGTGTGAATCGCACTTGCTTGCCTGGTAAACCAAAGAATGAAGATTAATGCTTGTGGAGTTGAGTGGAAAATTTCTCAACCTGTTTTCCTTCCAACAACTCGGCAAAAGTACAAGCTTCATGATATTCCATTTAGCTGCATGCGGTCAAACCTCTGTATCTGAGGGGCACGGGGCTCCAGGGTCCCCCACAGATATGAAAATCTCTATAAACTGGTGTAGTATTTTCATATAGTCTATACTTATCCTTCTGTGTGCATTAAATTATCTCTGGGCTACCAATAATTTCTAAAACACTGCAAATGCTACATGACTAGCAGTTATGCTAGAGGATTTGGTGAAGAATGACAAGAAGAAATCATGTATGTGGTTCAACTTTTCAAGTGAATCTTTTTTTTTTATTATTTTTTGGGGGCCAAGATTGAACTCAGGGCCTTGTGCTTGCTAGCCAAGTGCTCTAACCACTAAACTAAATCCCTAACCCCTCAAGTGAATCTTTACAATGTTTTTGATCTGCAGTCGGTTGAATCCATGAATGTAGATCCTGTAGGTATGAGGCCACCTGTCTTTTATAAAGAGTCCTATGATCTGTAGTCATAAAATATTTGCCACAGCTCTCATAGTCATTGGCTGATAAACAGCTGGTGTTACAGTATGTAGATGCTGACTTCTTACAGTCACTCGTGGAACAGTGCCCTTAAAAATAAAGCCATGTGCCTGCGCTACCTAGCCTTGGAGCTGTCTCTTCTCCCCGCCTAGCATGCTCCAAGCGAAGAGGCAACAAAGACCAGGCGCCGGGTCTGAGACAAGGTGCAGGGTCTAGCAGCCCAAGAGGCAAATGTAACCAGTGATGCTCCAGAACCTTAGGGAAATTAGCATTTCTTTTTAATTTCATAGAATATTGTCAGGAGGCAAAATAGACAATTTAGATATAAATATTTATTATTTTTTAGAAAGTAACCTATAGGAAAAGAAGATTGTGCTTAATTACCTAGTAAGGTGTCACTATTATTAGACACTAGTTGAAAGATGTAGTTTTGAAAATAAAAGATCAGAAACGTAGTGCTTATGAAATAGGCACAGCAAATGACCACGAATGCAGGCTGGGGTGGCCTCTCCCTGGTTCAACCTTGAGACCCCTGCGCGCCCACTTCCCGCACCCAGCGCTGTCCTGGCGCCTCTCTGAAGGGCCTCGCCGAGTGGCTCTTCTTCCCACTCCCCAGTCTCAGGTCACTCTCCCCAGTCTGGGCTCCTCGCGGGCCCCTGAAGACACCTCTGCCAGCTCTGGATTCTCATCTACACACCGTCCTCAGCCGCACCTCTTTTCTCCCTCGCTGCCGCCCCTAGTTTGCGTCCTTGGTATACTGCTGGATTCTTCAAGGCTCTCCCCGCTACAGACCTCGCCCCCGGGGCCCTGCTGTGCATGCTGCTGCCAGACCCGCTGTCCTAAAACCTGCACCACGCGTCACTTCCTGCTCGGAACTTCCCTGGATATCGTGTTGTACACAAAGCCTCAAACCCCTGGTGTGGTGAGGAGCGTCTTTTACGGCTGGGTTCCGGGCTGCCTTTCCGGTTACAGTTTCCATCTTGCATCCGGTCTCTGCCCCAGATACGCGGGCCCTTTGCAGGCTCCAAATGCTGACACGTCGTACGATCCCACTGCCCTGAACGACTTGCCCAGTGTGTTTACTAACGCCGCGGGCGCCTTCTCAGGAGATGTCTTCTGTGATGTTGACCTTCAGTTTTAACATTTATGGCTGTGTATCACTTAAAAAGAACAGTCCTAGCTATTAAGTACGGTACACTCTAGCTAACTATTTAAATTTTCTACCTCTTAATTCTCAACCAGAAAATAATGACACTATAAAATCACGTCTTTATAGACTCTTCATGGGGACTTAATGAAATAATATAGTGTGAGTGCTCAATGAATGCTAGCTGGCTTTCATTAATTGTAGTTATGTTCATATTACTCATTATCTGTGTATAGAAGATGGTTGCTGGGTAAATATGTATTTGATTTTATATTTAATTTGCATTCTGTAATTTTATCAGTTATAGGAAAAAGGTTGTAAGGGAGAATCTTGGTATATAGAGTGGGACAACAAGAAAGAAAACCACTAAAATCAGAAGAAAAACTCAGACCTTTACTGGGTCCCAAGATAGTAATGACCTCAGAAACTACATTTAGGACACACTGCAATAGCTTCAAAAAGCCTATTTTTGATGAAATCAAGTGCCTCGAAATCCCAATAAAGCTTATGTGTGCTTTCCATGGTATTACAGCAGCAAATCTTAATGATTTTATATAGAACAGCTTGTGTGGGTTCATGATGAATCTACCAGTACAAAATGCTCCTGGGAACAAGAAGGGAGATTAGAGTCTGACCAGCAGCCCTGATTTATTCTCTTTATTCTGAGCTCTGGGTTTCGGGAGGCACCCGGTGGCTGTGGTCAGCGTCTGTTCAGCCCGTGCACAGCAGCCCGGGAAGGGGGGAGGTGGAAATCGGACACTCGTGGTAGGGGAGTCGCCTGCTTGACTCTGTCCAGCCAGAACCCCACCATGGTAGGAGTCCAGGCCCACTTCCTGTGGGGTTTCCCTCCTTCTTCTTGGGGGTTCTGAGACTAAGCACTAGATTGTTCTTGGTTTGGCTTTTGCAGTAGCAATATTTGCCTCATTGCTTCTACCCCATAACCCTCCTGTGATCTAATCTTCCCATGGCTGCAGCTGATAATCTGAACTGTAGGCTCGCCTGCTCCTACCTTATGTCCTTCCGCAGCACATTCAACATGTCCCCATAGTGCTGTCCAGCATCGTGGCTCCCATTTTATGGCTTCTGGCTCCCAATGGAGTCATCAATAGACACAGTTATGGAATGAAATCCAGGGAATACCTGGTTGCTTGTTTCAGCTTTCTGGAAGACATTCTTAGAGTATACATTCATTACAAAATGGGAGGCGATGTGTGTGATTACAGAGAGGTGCGTTCACCTGTGATGTTTCATAGTGGAGGGAAATTTCTCAAACAATGGCAAATGAGGATGGAGCAAAATGAGCCTCGGATTCCTCCTGTGAACTTGAAAGGTGAGGATGTGAATGGGAAGGGATAGAGTAGGGTCAGTTCTAGAATCTACTGAGACAAAACTCGATAACAGCTTCGTAAGCTTCTCCTGTGAATTTCTAAGTTTCACAGTGCCTTCCTCTTATGACACTTGACGTCAGAAGCCTTGGAGAATTTCTTAGAGTTGCTTCAGTTGTCTGGAATTCAGGCCCTACCCGCCAACATATTCTTTAATGATTATTGTTTTCTGAATAGAAAGCATCTTCCTATCAGAATGAAAAGATATTTCTTAGAATGCAGACATTTGAAAAGTCCACAAGTTGTGACACAAATTCTGAATTTATTTAGAATTACAAAATCACTAGATACGGTTTTTAAAAGTTACAGTGTACCAAGACAGTTCTTGGTGAAGTATAGTTTCTGGTTGTCTGTTTTTCACTTGTTTCTCAATTAATTTACATATTATTTCTTTTTTCGTTTTAAATCTCTTAGTTCAGTTATCTAAAATTCCGCAAGGACAGACGATTTACTGCACTGCTTAATACCAGCTGAAAATGAACCAAAAATCAATGCAAAGAGATTTGTTACTCTACGTCTGCAAAAATCAGTGATAATAACAATCTGAAATGTGATGGAGAGACAAGGTGAACTCCTATTAGGAATTAAACACTAGGGAGCTATTAACTAATTTGTGGTAGCAGCTTTAGAAGAAAGATAAAAATAATACATATTTGTAGGTGAGGATGCTATAGTTAAATTAGTTAAATTAAGACTTGATATCTTCAGTCTACAGTATTCTACAGTAATATTATGTGTTCATCATGGTGGGATGTAAAATTCTAAAGACTTCTTAGTGCCTTCTATTTTATAAAATACGCAGTTATGGTTAGTATGATTGGTCTTTGGTTTAATACCATCAGATTTGACATATAGGCAGATATTTTTGGATAAATAGGCATTCTCCACATAATGTTGATGATAAGAGATGGCTGGGTAATTATAATTTTATTTGGTTTGGTTTGGAATGTTGTCACAATGATGCTCCAGAAAGCAATTTAACTCCTGTATGGATTGGTTATCGGCACTGAGGGAAGGACTCTGTACTTTGATCACGTATCTGGGTTTCAACACATCCTCAAAAATGTACGGAAGAGATTGTGGTTATGCAAAATTCATCATTTTTGACAGAGAAGCAATTTATAGCCAGCATTCTACTGAAGAGAAACACAGAACTGAAGGACAGTGGATTTTTCATGTTCCCAAGTAGTAGCAGGTTCTTCCTAATTACATGTCACTTAGGCGACTGGTGAAATTCCACCTGTGTGTCCTCAGCATGCTGCAGTGGGTGGTGGAAGGAGGTTGATGTGGAGAAAGTCAAACTTCGAGACATGACCACAAATCCACAATGCAGGATGCCAGTGCACGGAGGTGACTGTGTTTACGTTTCTTGTCCCCACGGTGTGTCTTGGGGTGTTTGAGGGACACTCTGCGACTTTCTGAAGTGTGACACTGGCCCCTTGGGCCACTGCTTCTATCTTCATTAGACTATTTGTCCAAGACTTGGAGTCTGGGGCTCCTTCTCGGTTAATCCCAGAGCTGTGGGCAGCGCTGGCAGGAGACAGGAAATTTTCTTGAGACCAGATGTATCTCTGAGTAGAGGCTTGCAGGCCTGGCTTTTCAAACACTGTTCTCTTGCACCATCTGGTCTAGTTTCTAGGGCCCTTCCATCCCTGTTTTCTCTTCTGTTGGTCCCTAGGTGGTGAGGTTCTTGTTCACACATTTTACTGCTGCTCGCCTCTCTGGAAAGCTGGTAGAATGCTTATATACATTAGGTACAGGAGAAAAACTGCCCTAGTCCATTTAAATTGTTTTAATGGGATATAGGATAGCAGTTTACTCTGTCTGACAATAATAAAAATAATTCTTCAATGAGCTTTTCTTGATCATTTAAATAAGAGGGGAGATGGCCTAAATCAGTGGTGGCAAACCTACGGCATGCGTGCCACCGCAGGCTGTTTATATCATGGAAAGATCCAAAAGGTTTGTCATCACTGGTCTATATTATGCTGCTTGACCGGAGATATTATTCTAGACAGGAAATGCTCATGGGACAAAAGGAAATAAAGTTGTTGTGAGTGGTTCACAGGAGGCCATTTTTGTTGTTATTTAAGAAGTTTTGGGCACTTTTCTAGGCCCTGCAGAAGGAATATTATTACAGTTTAGGTCTAAAATGTCTCCCAAAGGCTGATGTGTTCAGAGGTGGGGTGTTTGGAAGGTGACTGGATTATGGGGATTAATCCACTGGTGAGTTCATTGCTGAATGTGCTGTTAGGAGGTGGGCCTGGTGGTTGGAAGTGTTCATGGGGGTGTGGCCTGGAAGGGCAGATTCTTTCCCCCAGCTCGTCTCTATTTTTCACTGTATCCTGGCTGCCATACGATGAGCAGCTGTTCTCCATATCCTTCTACCGTGCGGTTTCTGCCTTGGAGCTGGCCTGCCATGGACCAAACCCTCAAAAACCACAAGCCAAATAAACCTCTCCTTGTTTAAATTGCAGGTGTTGGGGTATTTTGTTCCAGGAAAGGGACCATGACTAGTACAGATGTGAAGATGAATAAAAAGGAGACCACCTTCCAAAGCTTTTATTATCTATTGGCAGAGGGAAGCATGAACCAGGAGGAATGAATTATGAGACTCCATGTTTGTAATAGCTATGGTCTGGTGAGGAGGAAGTGAAAGTGCTTCCTACCTAAGCAAATAAGTGAAGAGAACGCATGTGAGGAGTAGGGCTGCTGGTAGGTCTGAATTTCATGGAGTAAGTATCAAAGAGTCACTTTTAGGTGGGAGGAAAATAGTGTTGTTTATTGAATTTGCTTCCTTAAATAATTTTCTGTTCATGCTGATCATACAAAGGGCAGCCTTCTTATTTTGCTCCACACATATCCCCCAATCCTATCAGACCACAAGGAACTACAGATGCTCAATAAATATTTGTTGGGTGAATGAACAAACAGTTGATTTCTTCAAACTACTAGTGTGTTTAAAAGCTTTTGAATTCAAAGAATCAGACCCTCCAAAACAAAAGATGCAATCGAAAAGTGGGCAACTGAAACAAATATACACTTCTCAGAAGAAGTACAAATGGTACAAAGACATACGTGAAAAAATGCTTACCTTCTCTGGCCATTAAAGAAATGCAAATTAAAACAACACCAAGAGTCCATCTCACTCCAGAAAGAATGACCATCCTCAAGAAATCAAATAACAAATACTGGCGATGCTGCAGAGAAAAGGGACCCTTCTACATTGTTGGTGGGAATGCAAACTAGTACAACCACTATGGAAATCAGTATGCAGATCAAGAAACCCCATTTGACCCAAGTCTGCTTATAGATAGATTTCCAAAAGAGTTAGAGACATCATATTACAGCAATACATTCATACTCATGTTTATAGCAGCTCAATTCATAATGGATAAATTCTGGAAACAGCCTGTGAGTCCAACAACCAATGAATGGATAAAGAAAATGTGGTATTTACACACAATGGAGTACTACTCTGCCATAAAGAAGAATAAACTTGAGTCATTTGAAGGAAAAAGGCACTTGAGACCGTAATATTCAATAAAATAAATCAAACACGCCAGCTTAAATATTGCATGGTTTCTCTTGTATGAGAAACCCAAAGTATGAATAAAGAACCAAATAAGAGGTAAACAATAGGAAGAAGGAAGATAGAAGGCTCTCAGATTGGAAAGCAATCAGAAGATGGAAGGTGGGGGAAGAGGGGGTGGGAAAGGGGATGACAAAGGAACTAAATATTTCATGTATGTGTACCAACTCTGCGCAAGAGGTGTAAATGTTATGTACTGCAAACATGTCCTAATAAACAAAAGCTTTTAAACTGAAAGTCAGGTTTTTAGCTAGTTAAACCCCTCTGGTGTCACTGACGGGGCTCCTGACCATAGCACTTGGGCCTAATGACACATGACTGCCATGCAGGCCCCAGGGCTAAGAAGGATGACTCTTCTGTGAGGGGTCACAGCCTCACGGGAAGAGGAAGACACAGCCCTGTCATGGTCTCTGTAAAATATCGCAGGTGGACTGAGCTGGACTCTCGGCACGCTGCTCAGTGTTCTGGAATCTGTTAAACGCCTCCCTGCCACATTACCACCAGACATTTCCTATCCGAACACTGTGGCTCAATTTGCATTTATCAGCGAAGACAATGTTGTGCAACCTCAATTACAATCTTGGAAAACTGTCAACTAAATCTGATTAATGAGGACCGCTTAATTACTTTTAAAAAAACGTAAGTGATCTTGGTTTCTGCTGGAAACAATAGCCTGGTGAGAAATTCAAAATAAAAACAGAAGAAAACAAAAACAACCACAAAAAACTTAGTCTGAACAATTCGTGAAGAAACCACACCAGGTGGTGGCTGGAAAGGAAAGCGTAATTCCTCGCACTTTGCCTGTTGCTTCTATAGGTTTTCTCCTTGGGACTTTTCTCCTCGGGAAATTTAAAATGTTCATGTTTTGTTTATGGTGCCAGCTAAAACCTGCTCCTTTTGTTTTTAAACTGTCGGATACAAAACTAGCCCAACACACCCCACAGGGGGACTATTTCTTATTGTTCAAGTGTCTTTTGTAATTAATGCACCATATGGATTTCCAAAAGAGCTAGAAGTTAATAGCAATGTTCAGTCCCTAGAGAACTAGTTTCTCATTCTCTGAGAAATTGTGTTAAATATGCTTGAGAATCATGCTGCACACCCATTTACCCATATTTTAAAGTCTGAACTTGCTTATCCTAATGCATAGCGGGGCTCTTCTTGAAAACAGCGGCGTCATGGCCACCATGTAGCTCCTTTCAGAGGTGCTTCTCAGGGCCACAGGGGCACCCACAGTCCTGCAGCTCAAGGTCTGGCACAGGTGCCTCACACTGGCCCAGCAGGTGTGTCCACAGAGCCGGGTGGGGGGGCCGGGGTGCTGTGCGTCCGTGACTCTTCGCCGGGGAGCAAGGGAGCCCGGGGCTCCCCAGCAGGGAGGACTCCTGACTGAGGCTGGTGGCTGACGCACATGGCCCCAGACCCTGGCAGCAGGAGCGCCTCTGCTCCGGTGCTTTCTTTTTTCTTTAGAGAAACTCATTTTCCTATGAACATCTCTCTCTTGTGTCTCATTCTCTTACTTGCAGCAGTTTGAGTCATTCTAGACACGCAGATCTCGTTCCCTCTGTGGTCTAGGACCTCGGGGCTGTCTGCGAAGGCAAGGCCGTCGTTAAAGGGTTCTGCAGCTTCCCGATGAGCCCAGCAGAACTTGGGCTCAAGGGGACCTTCTGTCTTGCCCTCTCTGGTGGACAATTTGGTGCTACAACTCCTGCTTCAATTGCGATGTTCCTATTTGGATGTAAAAGACACATTGAAGTCACACCTAAGTGTTACAGGGTAAAATTCAAAATATTTTGATTTTTCTTTTAGTTTTCAGTACTAGATCCTCGTATCTTTCCTATCTCGTAGTTCTTTGCAGAAATGATAGAATTTCTCTCTACTTTACAATTTATAGTTTAAATGCTTTCAAATTTTCCTACTGGAAAATAGAGCAGGTGTGATGGGTGTAGCAAATATTTATTTTGCTTCTTTGGTAAGATTTCAGGGCCATAATGTTCTGCTGATTACAAAAGCAAAGTCTTTTTCCTCCTCCACATGCCCACGTTTTACTACTCTCAAAGGTTTCCAAATAATCAGAAAAGTAAATAATCCCAGCTGCATCAGTTGTTAACGCCCCAGTCTCCAGGCTCTTCCCTGAGGGCTGCAGGAGGCCACAGCACAGCGCGCACTCGAGGCACAGGCAGAAGACACCCACTAACAGGACAGAAGAGGGCCGCGAAGCGGGTTTAAGGGTTAGCAGAGTGTTGGCTTCGCGAGCCTTGTGTTCGGGGGAGGGATTTCTGCGCTCTTATCTCCAAGACTCAGACCGGCTGAACGGGAAGCCCGTTAGACGCTGCGGTGCTGGTTGACAGTCAGAACAGCCGGGAGGTGGAGAATCTGCTTTGGAAAAGCAAATCGTAATAAAGATCCACCGGTAGCGAGTTCTTCAGTCTTGTATACCACATCAACACAAAGCCTTTTCAGCAAAATATCTAGCATATTTACATCTAAGGTATTCAGTGGTATAATTAAGTGGAAAAGTAGGAAGTTTAGATTACAATTATTTCCCTGGCATAAATACATTTTATATTTTTCAGATTATCTGTATAATGCAACGAATAAGTGTAAAAGGCTTGGTGGTTTCATAACCTACTTTCAGATGTACATACCGGTCACTTTCAGACTTGTGTTGAGAAAGATGCTTCACTGCGCTGGCCCAGGTTTTCCCCCCTCTCCGAGAACAAGTGCGGGGCATCGGGCAGAGGAGCACTGTCGTGGTCACGTGCCACAAAGTCTAAGAGTCTGGGATGTGCCTGGCCCAGAGCAATCAACTACTGGTATTCCTATTTACCCGTTAGCTATCTCGCTGCTTAGGATGTGCTATGAAAATAAACATATTTTGTAGCTCTAGAGTTACATGACTTGAAGCTCAAAACTAGCACAGATTTGGGAAGAAGAACAGAAAGCTGTAGACTGGTGTCTGTGGCAAGCCAGGAGCCAAGATTCCCCCTGGTTCAAATCTGTTCCTGGAGATGGACTCAGAGCAATGAACACTTTGGTTCCAAAGGCCAAACCCCTGCCTTCCACCCCAGCCACCCTGCATACCTCAGCCCGCTTGCCTCATATGTGCAGTTCACTCCATCTGATGCTGGTCCTGCCAAGGTCTGGCTAGTTTATCTTCCCAGAGAAACTTATATGAAGAAGGTTATTGAAACAAACTAGAGCTGATCACAAGGCCACAACTCATAGCGCGCCCAATTCTAGATACCCCACTCCCTCGCTGACAATGACCGGCAGCTCCTCCCCGTTCCAGGCGGCTTACCTGATGGAGTGACCCAAGTTATGATGCTGGCGGGGTCTGAGACTTCAGTCATCTCGCTGTTCTTGTCCACCGACAGTCACATTGTGGGAGGGGTTCTGAGGCGTTTCCACCCCTGCTTCTCGGGGTGCCAGGTGGATTCCTCCTTGTCTTCACATCCTGATGGCCAGAGTTCATTCTTGCTACCACCAGTCTAAGGTGACTAGGTGGCAACCGCACCTTGAGAGTACTTTGTATTTTCACTGTGTCTTCTGGTAGCAGCAGTCTCCCTCAGGGATCTAGGTCGTCTGTCGTCACAAAAACAGCCTTGTGAGGACAGAAGTGCAAATCCTCCAAGTGGGACCCTGAGTCCTAACAGGCAGAGTCATCCCACCTTCAGCCCTCCGTCCCCAGAACTGTGTGTTCCATCTACCGGGGATGTGACAGGCATGGGTTTAGAGGACGTACTGGGCTCTGGACTATGGGAACCTGTGCTATCTGGACATCATTTACAAGGTAGTGTGCCTTCCAGCGCTGTATCTTAATCACACTGGAGTCTTCTGGGCTTTGATATGCTAGGTCTAGTAGAGTCCACCGTCATGGACT
This sequence comes from Hystrix cristata, assembly GCA_004026905.1. Lineage (NCBI taxonomy): Eukaryota > Metazoa > Chordata > Mammalia > Rodentia > Hystricidae > Hystrix > Hystrix cristata. The sequence continues at coordinate 2,298 of PVJO010008229.1, read as the reverse complement.
CCATGTTGCATCTCCATGACTGTTAAGAGGCAGCCATGGTCTCAAGTGATAGTGCCTGAGCAGGAAAGGCAAACTCCGATCTGGGATTGTGTTGATCCTAATGAAAATGAGGCTCTGAGAGTCCATTGTTACCAGTGACTACCAAGTGGCCCGTTAGCCTTCTTGGAAGGCCAACACTGTTGTGTTGGTAGGTGCTCAGCCAGGTTGCAGTTGCTGGCAGGGTGAATATTTGGCAGCAATAGCACAAGATCAGCCTTGGTGAATTCTGTTCAGGAGGCTGTCTGAAGCCTCCTGATCATCCATCCATTATTTCTTTTTGCTTCTATAAATCAAACAATGTAGATAGGGCAATACATTCTCATCGGCTTAGATGTGTACATTTCCACATTGATCCAGCAGTAATGGAATTCAGTCCGTAAGTCCTCTCCCGGTTTCAGCTTGTGCATACGTGTTGGTGCGATCCCAGAGCTTCAAAATGGAGCTGTGTTCCTCCCTCACGTACCCTGTGATTCGCCAACTTGATCATGCTGTGACTTTACCCTCACTGTCAGTCTGGAGGCTCAGGGGATGGTCTTGTGGTGGGTGAACGAATTTTCTTTGAAGTATTGTCTGCAAACAAGGGTGGAATGCTAGCCCCTAAGAGGGAGGAGAAGGCCACTTCTGTGTCCCACAGGACTCCAAAGTTTCAAGTTGGTTAACCTGGTGTCTCAGCCCATGCCTCACAGTCCTACGTTCCTGATGAAGGTCCCAACCTTGACATAGCCAGCCCAACTAAGTTGAGAGTTAAGCCTCTCTGGAGATGTGTACTCTTCTGATTAATTCCTGGGCTGGGCTTAGCTTTTTCTGCATTTGCTATAAGAGGTGAGAATTTATGTATGTGGTGGCGTGGAGGTCTGCTGTCTTTATATTACCCTTAAACCAGTGACACAGCATCCATAGCCTTTCGTTATCTTTCCCACTTCATCAGGAGGCTCCAGCAGCATCCTGGTTCAATATTGCCCATCCGTACTTCCCTAAACCTCCCTGATCCCCGACATATTTTGTGCACTGGTTCATTCCCTTCTGCTGGTCTCCCGTCCAGTCTATGGCGGGGAACATGGTAACCATCACATGGCTGCAATACCCAGCAGCCCTGCGCTGTGATTAGATCCTCACACAGATAAGAGATCTCATTTGGAATCACTTCTTCGGCACTGAGCTTCTTGAATCAGGTTCCCTTGGGAAGCAGACTATGAACAGAGCTGCTTTTGGATTCTCTAGGGAAAAGGGGACAGCCGTGCACTGGAAGTCTCAGCCAGCCTGCAGGAGGTTCTGATGGTGGACAATCCCTGCACCTGGCGCCTGAGTCTACATCCACTAGTCATTGGACAGGGGCTGGGGCAGGGAGAACGACCCCTAGACCACGGACCAGTCACAGAGAGGGACTCAGCCCTGAGGCCTCAGCAACCAGCACAGCGCTCTTAGCAGAGGGAGGAACGAGTGTCTTAGTCTTGAAGTGGACTCTGCTGTCTGTGGCGTGTGCTCACTTCCCATTGACTCTGATGGAGGCCAGAAAGCAAATATGGTTGCCATGACCCTTGCTTTAATCTATGTGCATCCTGGGGATCTCCTTTCTGAATTCTTCTTCCTGCCGAGGAAAGGAAGCCTACTCAGAGGGTATTCCATTTATAAAAAAATGTGGTGGTTTAGAAAATTAGTAGATTGTAGCCCCGGCGAGAATGCTAGTCTCTGAATCTCACGGCTCCTCCTGGCCTTTGCTGTAAAGTCGTATGTAAAGTCGTAGTCGAGGCCTCGGCACAGGGTCTGGGCTGAGTCAGGGACCAGAGGACCACAGCGTCTGGAGCACACCGTGGTCTCGGGGGAGAGGGCGAGTTTGCCTGCCTTGTGAGAAGGGGCTCCGGGCCCCTAGATATTGTGCGTTTTTATCTCTGTGGTTACTATAGATGTAAAAATGTTATATTACTTTCTAATGTCTTTGTTTTTTCTATTTTCAATTATATGCACCTATCCTTGGCATAGATCAAGTGATAAAGCACGTTCGTTGTGATTATTTATTTGCAGATACTCTTTGATGTAAAAGCTGGACTGGTACTAATTTCAGTTTTAAACATGCATAATTCAGTATTCCGAAATAGAAGTATCAGAAATTTATTTTTTTACTTTAGTGGTACATTTTAAATATACATAATGGTTTCTCATATCAGAGAAACAATTCGATGTGTACTAATAAGTGTCTGATTTATTTCACTTAATAGTATGTTCTCAAGGAACATCCATTTACATACAAATGACTCTAGT